>VBVQ01000373.1:0-32549 GCA_011636635.1 Tetramorium simillimum | reverse complement strand
ATATTTTATTGTTTTTTAAATGTCTCAATAAAATTTATATTATTTCTTTAATATCTTAATATTTAATAAAATTATTCTTAATTCTAATTGAGTAAATAAGAGCTATATGAATAGCTTACAAATGACGCGTCTTTACAGAAATTTACCACTCAGATATATAGGCACTCAAAGTGTTAATAAGTATGCGTTATAATTTAAATGTATATGTCAAATATTGTATTTCTTTTACATAAAAAAGAGCTCATGTAAATTTGTTACAAATTCTTATTTTTGGTTGTTTGTCCTCATTATCTTGACCCAATAATGTTTCATACGAATAGTCAAAAGCTCAATAACATAATTATAAATATTACATGACGATAAATTAAACTTGTTTCGAAATACTAAAACAGATTCTATGTCAAAGTAACTCTTATAAAAAGAAAAAAATTAGTATTATTAAACATTAGATTTAATATTATAGAATTTTCAACAAAATATCTGAGTTTTATTGATTTTTGAAATTCGAATTGATTAAATTATTGATATCACACATTCATTACTGCAGGTAGATGATTGAGATTCACAGTTTTCAACGGTTAATCTCACAGATCAGCGGATACTTCTTAAGCGGAGTTAATTGTGAGCGGGCGCATTTTTCCGACACCAATGTCACTCAGCGGCCGTGGCCGAGGTAATCGCGGTAAGAGCCCGCTACCATTAACACGCCTCTTGCAAGACGACAGATTCTCTAATGACGGAAGCCACGAAGAAGCGATACTGCGTGCTATTCCCGGTCGGCATGCCCCGCTACATCCGCTGCAGCAGCATGCACCGGGGCCCGTAATTACGGGATCATTTTCCTCGGTCAACAGCCTTGTAAATCATTCCGCGCAATACCCCGTGGTGGACGTTCGCGTTCGCGTCCTCTCGCGGCAAAAGAAATCGTTGGCGTAGCAATTTCCTTGACGGTGGTCCGAGCCGTAAATCCCTCATCAACTCGTTCGTGAACGCAATCAATACATCGCTTTCGTCTTCATGTCGTCTAATCCGAAAAGCGCTCGATATCCCCCTCCTCCCCGGCTCTTGTACAACTAATAGTAGAATGATCGACAGTCGGCGGCTATTTAGAAAAACAGTTTTTAATCTTACGTATAAAAATAAAATAGATTTTTAATCGATAAAAAAACTTGGTGTTTAGACTCTCGCAGATCCTCTCGTTAAAAAATTATTTATGACGATACTGGCTCGACCGTTCTAACGTTTTAAAGAATGTTCAAACGATTCATTCGAGACGAACGCCAATACTCCTCGCGTCTGTAAACGTTCATCGATATCCGCAACTACGCCGAAGAGTTCCCGCGACCTCTTGACTCCGTACACGTCACATCATTTGTTCCGGTCGACCCTGGAGTCAGTTACCACGAATCACAAACGATTCCCCGCGGATGTTGGATCTATCCCGGCGGAAGAAAGCGCGCGCGCGCGCGCGCTCAGCACACGGTATTGTAAATGCCCTCCTCGTCGTCGCCGGTGCTCGCCGACACGTCGGATATCTCGGACAGCGCGAGCTTCACGTAGCCCCGGTCTCGTTCCCTGGTACCGTTTCCGCCCACCGGCGGCGATTTTTCATCCTGCGATAAATCTCGCAGCGGACTGTTGCCGCCGCCCGGCTCGCAGATTTCGGCGTAGATCTCCTCCGGTTTCGGCGGCGGGGTGGGGGGCAACGGCGTCAGGCTGTCTCTCACCTTGGAGTACGGTGGATCCATGTCCGGACTACTGGTCTGCATCTCGAGGACACTTGTCGAGATCGAACGCTGCACCTGTGGCCTAGACGACGCCTGCGATGCCTGCATCAGATTCGTATCCGACTCCAAACTGGCATATCTCTCCGGCGATCGCATGCCGATCTCCGGCCGTACGGCGAACGTGAAGGATGCCGATTTCTTCGCCGGGTTTCTGCTCTTGCCACCCTGCGCTATCCTCGAGATCCTGTCGAGGAAGCTATGATTATTGCCGGCGCTGCGACTGTTGCTCCGGTCGCGGATCGTCGTCTTCTTAATGTGCTCCAAGCCCTCTTTCAAGCTCTGCAGTATCGGTTTCGTCTCGGGCTTCGCTTTAATCTCCTTTAAATGCAGCTCTTTCAGCTGACTATTGTTGGATGCCGGTTTCGGCGGGGCGACACGAGGTTCAGTTGCCCTCTGGTCTAAAGCTCTTCTATAAAGCGATATCATTGTCCCCGTTTTATTTTGTTTATTTCATTCTTAATGTAATAAATTACTTAAAAGAATATATATGAAGAAAAATGTACGCGTTAAAAAAATTTTCTTATATACTAAAATTAATAAAGCAAACGGTAGATTAGATTAACTAGATTAATTCGTTATGAAATATAATCTTTGGCGACTTATTTGGTTAAGAAAGAATTTTTTTAAGGAATTATTATATTTTCTCAAACTAATTAATTTTGTATAAAATCATTTTCTAATACAGTCTTTAGTAATCCTGTCATTCTCTTTGACATGTAATAATTGTTTATTAAAATTTTGAAATCTGTGTTAGATCTCGAGCAGAGTTTAAATAATTAATATCGCATAATGTTTTTTCCACGTAGTTAAGATTCTTACCTGCAAGCCGAGAGTAATCGCTGCATTTTCGGCGAGGCGAGCAATCTCGCCTCAGAAGGGCAGCCGAGTCGTGCCCTTTTCACCCGGGGCGCGGTTGGACCGATCGCGACGAGCTCGAGGAGTTCCGGCACCGTGGTATTGGGCAAGGGCCTCTCGGGCATCAGCGGTACCGCGCAGCCGAGGACTATCGGCCCTCTGGTCGCGTTCTCCAGCTGCATCAGGCCGCTGTAATCCCGCGGCAGCGGTATGGGCAGGGGTCCAGCGACTAGACGCACCTGGGGATCATACACGCGGATCGTATCGCCTCGGTTAATTAATCTTAAAGCGATGTGATGAGATTTTACCCTCAGGGGCAGATCCCTCCTGGCGAGCTGGTGAACCCTGTAGAGGACCGCGTCGCTGCCGGTGTCGAGACTACCGCTCTGACAGGTCGCGTAGAACTCGCCTCTGGCCGAGAGCGGCGCGAACAACTCGTGCCCGTGAGAGTCCAAGCACTGGGCGTACTGATCCCGCTCCGACGATCTCGAACATTTGCCTTCCGGGATCATCCCGGATGCGCTAGTGGTGACCGGAGCCCGACGAGTGTCCTGGAAAACGGCGGTCAGCCGCAGGACCTCACCGGCCCGCACCGTCGTCTTCGTGTAGTGGGCCCGTAAATTTCCATTCTCTGTGACAAAAGTTGATCCATAATTTGATACGTGATACTCTTTTTGATAAATATTAGAAAAGCTCAATTAGAATTTAACTGTTTGATTTTTCTTAAAAAATCCAAAAGAAAATCCAAAAGAATCAGCTAAATTTGTAATTTTAATAAAAAATAAATATTAAAATTATATAAATTATACATTTAAAAAATTAATTTAGATCGATTGATGCTAATCTTCTCTCTCATTTCGTCAATATACTAAATTGTTTAACATAATTGGTATTTTTTATTCAATTAATATTTTCTTGAATAAAGCTTTTGTCATCTTATGACATTGCAGAAATAAAATCTTCGGGAAAACTTTAAATTTATTTTAAAATGTTTTTCTCATTTTCTACTGTACATAGTTTTATAATTTATCACATCTCGTCAAGAAAACCTCTGCACTTCTAATGCAACAACACTAGTGGCTAAGCCGCGATCGCTTGAAATCATCTTGACATTCGAAGAACATAACAGTGAATTTCCATATGAATCGCATCGATCGTGTACCGTTGCGCTGATGCGTAGGTACGATCAAAAGGCGGGGTGACGAGCAATTAACGACAATAAACACGCCAGATAACGGACGCCGACGCGAGTCGACGCCGCCGCCGCCGCCGCCGCGCCGCACCGTTGCCGCAAATTTACGGGACCTCGTCCGGATCTCGTCGAAAGGAGGAGTCGAGAGGGATGCGCTCGCGCACAAGAATCCTTCTTTTTCGCCATGACCATAATCGTTACGGCGGCGTGTGTAATGGCATAATGCTCGCGCCGCGAGCTGTATCTCTCTCCCGTGTATATGCGTTCGCGGCCGCTTATGCACGCGCGTCCGTGAGGACGGCTTTCACCGAGCCGCGTGCCTATTACGTTACGCGCTTGTCGCGCGTAAGCCTCGCCTCGCGCGTACGTTTAAACGCACGAACGTACGCCGCGAAAGCCACACATTACGAACACATTGACATTCGTGCCAGTCGCCGCAGATCGGAAAAATTATTTGCGTGGCGAGATACGCGCGCCTGCGTGCACGCGTATCGCGAAACTGTAAGATGCTGGGTCTTTACGGCTAAATAATGATGTGAAGAAAAATAAAACCAATGGCCTTGCGATACACACAGAAAAATATGTACTACCTACGAGTAAATATACTTGTTCAAGTATTTGATGAGTTTATGTATCCACAAATCTATCATAAAGTCGTCATAAGCATCGCGTTTACTTAAAACGTATTGTAAACTTGTGACGAGTATATCTTAAACTATTATTAAGAAAATATTCTTTGTCGAAGAAAACTATTACTTAAATAAAATAAAATAAGTAACTGCTTTTTTCGTCTGTAGAATGATATTTTTCCGTGTGTACCGTTACGTTACGTTACGTTACCGTAGCGAATGAAAAATAATTCGGTCTTACCGTTCACCTATTCGCGCACAATCGCAATTTCTCTGAAATATTACTTTCTCGAAGAATTACAAAGAAAATTTCTCACGTCTCGGAGAAAGAATCTAAGTTAACGAGCTGATTACGCGCGAATCACGGCGCGCAACTCGTAGCGGGCCGCATTTCCACTGGCAGATTGCAGCGGGTGATAACCGTAGCCGCGACAGTTGGCCCATGGAAAATGCGGACTTGGGTTAGCCAGGATAATAAACTTAACGGGTGTCAGATGTGACGCAAGATACGCGGGTAATCTTTGTCCGGTTAACTCGCTAGAATACATACGCGAGGAAAGAATTATGTAAATGATCAAAATAATTCTAAATTATTGCCAAATCAAAGAAATACTTCACGTCTTTAAGATCTAATCAAAAATTTATACCATCGACGTTAAAGTCTAACATGTACTACAGTGATTCTATGATACAGATTGTTGATAAAAATCACTTACCCATTTTGGAGTGCGTCAACGTGTAAGCCCGCAACGGTTTCGCGAGCAAGAATGCCGGCACTCCGGCGCGCACCAAGGCGCCGACTCTTCTGTACACTCTGGCATTTCCGGTACCGCTGTTGCTGGAGACTACCGAGAACCAGCCTGCAACACAAAGAAGGATTACATGTGAGACATAATTGGAAAAAAAAAGTACAGTAGAAAAGAAATTTAACGAGTTTAGTATTAAATTTTAAGAAAAAGAAATAAGACTTTTCTCTTTCCATCTCTTTTCATTTCTTTTATATCTTTAATATCTTTATCTTAATATTTCTTCATTTTATAACGTTATTTTCGTTTACAAAGGGTTAGAACTAAGTGCTTTACGTTCTCTGTAGAAGACGCGTTCTCGTGAAACGGGCGACATTTTCGTCGTCGACGCGGGATTTCGCTTTCTCGTGGAAGGACACGAGGTAGCGCGGCACGTGTTGTTGGTCGTGCGCGACATTGTTTCGCGCCTGGCTCGTTCGTTAACGCTCCCCCGGCTCCATTCCGCGCGCAAAACGTGACAAACGTTACCGTTGCTGCACGTGCACGCCGCGTGGAAACTCGTTCCACTTTGAGGCGCGCGCTTTCGCATAGCGCGGAGAAAAACCGGCCGGCGCGCCGACTGGTTTCATAAACCTACGTTCGAGTGCGCCGTTAAAATCACCGGCGGCCAACTAATAATCCTTTTGCGAAATCACAATGTCAATTTGACCCACTTTGTTAATACGAGCACGAGCGCGCTCGGCGCGGCGGCGCGGCGGCTCTCCGCCGTCTCGAAACGAACGTCGACGTTTATAGCACGGTCTAACGAGATCTTAAGATTCAGTTTCATAAAGGTAATTTAAGTCACCGTATAACGCTGATCGAGTTATGCCTTTGCACCGCGCCCGACCGCGATTTTCGTCAAGTCTGCGATTAAAACGGGTGCTTAAGGCTATTTTATCGCTATTTCTTTTCCTTAATCGTTTTATATATATATATATATATATATATATATATATATATATATATATATAACGAAGATAACGCGAGTTAGATTTTAATTTAATGTGTTTATATGATTTATAAATCAAGACATTTATAAATCAATACACGTATTATTTAATTTTGACTGTGACTTGATTTTGTTTTTTAGTCATTCATGCGAAATCGATGGGAAGGATTATTCGCGGGGATTCTCGACGGCAGTCCGAGGATCACGGCGTCACGCGAGTGCAGATTAAATCGGTAATCCGTCGTCGATTTGTGGCGCGGCGCGGATCGCGCGGGAAATTTATAGCCGAATATAAATGTGCGCCCGCTTCGGAGCGCGGTATTTAAAGTACGAGTATATAAATCGCCGAACCGTTTCGCAAGCGATTTATACATCGCGTTTCCGCCATTTCGAATTGATTTACACAATGAGCCTGTTGCATGAAATCCCAATGATCGTTTCCCGCCCTTTTCGCGATACGTCCTTTCCGCGAACGGATACTGCGGATGTTTTATCGGCAATCGGCCATCCGGACGTTTACGGCCAATTTCGGATTTATCGTTAATCGACCTTCGCGGCGCGCGATAGTCAGATTAAATCGCAATGTCTTGTTTCAAAAGGAAAAGAGATAAATGCGCGCCACGGAATTAATAGCGCGACATAAATTTTCAATTTAAATCTCATTCAGGTCCGCCTAATTAGGTTCTACCACTTTTTTCTTCCGCGATCTTCCATCGACGACCCGAGATAAATTTCGAAGGCATTAAATGTAATTAGTACTCGCGTATATCGCTTTTTTACAACTAAAAACTTTCGCATGTTTCGCTCGTTGCAAAGATATGACAAGCGAAAAAGTATTACAAGAATATAAAACGTTATAAATGAAGAAAGTGCAATAAGATAAGTAAGATAAGTTTCAACTAATTAAGTTCTTAACGAAGAGAAAATATCTCGAGTGACAACAAAGTTGTCCAACGCGGCATTATTGATATGGACATTCTCATCGATGTTACACTATTGTAGTGTGGATTATTATAAAATCGCTCCTCGATAGCTACAGTCAGTAATTGTAAAATCGTTTATGCAATCATCACGGTACACTTGTCGTTGTGCGCGATTTACGGTCACTGCGTATCCGCGATTTCACCACGTAATAGAGACGATAAAACGCACGCAGGAAGGTATGCTTTGCGTATCTCAACGACTTCCGTAAGGCGTGATACAAATCGATCGAGAGATTTTCTCGTCGGACGCGCGTATCGTCTACGAGGAAATCGATTATGGACGTAACTATTATAACGTTTATCAAGCCGATTCATTCATCGGTAAGCCCGTGCTCGCCTTGGCTGAGATCAATCTCGCCCTCGATTTCACTTGTTATACATCCCGCCTCCCCGGAACGCCTACTACTCGGTGTCAGGTTCGGAAACCGGTAGTAATTCGCGTTCGACTTAATCAGCTCAAAACTGGGACAACTTATATATAATCTTATTGACATTACTGTCGATACTCTCGTAATGTTCTCTTCCTCTCTGCTTCCTTCGGAATATTTCTCGTTTTCCTACCTTCTCTCTTCCATTTTATTTATTTCAATCGCTTCAATTACCAGCAAGTATCGTAAACACACGCTTTATATACTGCCTGTAAATAAAATTAAGCGTGCGTTAATGATACATTCAACGTAAAAGAAAAGAGGCAAAAGCTTGCACACACTCGTGTCACTCATCGTATGAAAAGACACGGAAAACTCCATCGCGATTACGAAGTAATTTATGAGATACCGTACGAATGGCCAGCCTTGGAAACTTCATGGTTCCGTACAAACCGTTACTCAAACACGTCGCGGCATTGGGATGTACAAGTCTGGCTGTGCTGAATCAATAATCGAGACTTTGCTGGATGTAATCTTGATCGAAGTTTAATCCTTTGCGGTCTGAGATAATATCGACACAGCGTGGATGGATATTTAAAAAAGTCTCTTCATAACATATTACACATCATTGACTTACGCGATAACCAATTTCCGTCAGCTAAAAAAAATTCAAGGATGGTACATTATAGGAAGAAATCGATCATATACGCGCCCACGTGTAACGGCGATGATTAACGAAAATATTTAAGGACTACAGGCATAAATGAGATGTCGACATTGATACGCGGTAATATTTGGCAAGACAATTAATCACATGTGCAATATATGATGAACGTGTTTTTCGATCTGTTTTGATTAAATATTCATAGTTTCGATTTATTTTGCCCGGCCCAAAGGTTGACTTATAAAAAATGACGTGTAATCATATCCACCGATACTATCAGTCGATCAATCCTTTCAACAGTCTGTAACAGCGGATCAACTAATCTGAATATTTTACAAGTGGGCGTGCTAATCGTATTGGTATGCTAATCTTTCGAGGAGAAAGAGCGAAACGCGTTCGATAGTCGGTTAAAGCGGTTACGCGCCCATTGCCAAATACATGCCACACTAGATTATCCATTCAGATTGCTCTCATTACAACGGAGGTCAGGGCAACCGTCGAAGTAAGAGTGAATTCCATGGGCGGCTTTCACATGCGTAATCTCCGATCACGCATGTGTCACCACCACGTGTGTACTATAAAATTATGGTCGGGGCCAAAAGTAACTATATTTCACTCTCATTGTCAGTGTAGGTACCGATTTCTGGTTCTCACATGTAATGAATAATTATCAGAAGCAAAGTTATATACACATAATAATGGAATTTTATTTTTAAATGCACAATACTCACTTTACGGAAGTTTTTTATAAATTTCATTATATTATATTCAATGTCTAAGTTGTTCTCCAATTGAATATTATGCTATAGTATGTTACGGTACGAAAAGATGATTTGCGTGTTCCTTTAATACAATCCAGCTTATTGTTAGATATTTTTTTTCGCTGGGAATCCACAAGAGATATCAACTTCAACTCTGGAAAGTCAGCATCCGGTCCTGTGAAGGATCATTAATTCTCGATCGCGAGAAAAGTTCCTGTAAAGATTCTACGACACGATAGTCGTGACGGGCAAACCCGATAGACTCGACGCGGAATATTGTCGCGCAATTAACATTTCGCTCCTCTCGATCGTTTTCCAGCCTTACATCATGGCCGTTAGTTTCTACCTTCTCAACGAGTCAGTAATAACCATTCAGCGTATGCTCTCTGATTTACAACGCTCGACGAACAACAATTCGTTTAGACCCGCCGGGACTCTTGGGTTACTTGGCTACCGCGCTACTCGGTGCATGAAATTATCCGTCTGCGATTGAGAATTCACGCTACTGTTCGATTTGCCGACGTTAAGCCAGTTGCAATGTTGGTAAACTGGAGCAGATCGCTGATTAAGTAATGATAGACCACGGAGGTTGCTGCGACCGTTATTCGTTCTTTGCCTCGGCAACTCCATAAGATCATAATCCGGTTGCCAAGCATCGCGAACGGTTTTCGTTCTGCAGGTTGCAAAAAAATTGTGTTACTTTATCGTCGCGACAAAAAATTTACGATAAAAAGATTTTTTATATTATCAAAAATTAGGATTATTTCCTTAACTAGATATTAAAGTAAATTCTTACTTTATTTATTTTTAAAAATAAACAGCTTCTATATATAGTTTCTATATTAAAAACCGCATACTTTCTATAAAGATATTATATTTGCTTTTTTAACTTTGATTTTTATTATTGCATTCATTTATTTTTTTTAAATTTGGATTCAAATTCAGTCTGCATTGCCCAGGAAGCAAGTGTTAATTAGAGTGAACACCGTTGGACGAATAAATATCACTGTACTGTTGAATCGAGCTTGAATTGATTTTCTGCCGCATAGACGAGATTCTTGTAGAATTGGCCGGCGTGGAATTTCGCTCTCGACGGCGGGCACGCGGACGGGCCCCCGATCTATATTCCATCGCGACTGACACGTTCAATTTGCCGCGTTCCTGGCCGCGAGTGACGTGCAAAACGGTGGAGGCAGAGTAAATGAGGGGGGGGGGAGCGAGGCGGGGACCACGCGTTTTTTCTTTTTCCGCAAGCTGCTCGCTCGCTCGTTCACTCGCTTACTCGCGCAGCAGATCTTCCGCGGACATGATGAGGTATAAATGATACGTGTCAACGTGCCAACACGGAGAGACGGCCGATCCCTGACCACCGTTCAACGTACAATTGCGTAAGGCAGGCCCCATTTTCTGCCCGCGTCCTGCTCACGCGTCCGGCCATGCGTGAGGAGATTCATGCCCTTATGCCATCGCCAATTTCGCATGCAAATGTCCGGCCGTCCGCCCGCGTAGCACGAGGATCACAATAAATAACGATCAACGGGCAAATTACCGCCCTGCGTGATTTTTTTTGCGCGGTGTACGAACGGCCCTCTCCGACTCTGCTTTTTTTTTCCTCCTCCTCGAGCTTGATATGTATGTATATGACTTGTTATGTGCAACGCGCGTGTATCGCATGTCCCTGTACCGTGATATTCCACGAGTTACGTACACGCGCTACGTTAATTTACTAAGACATGGTAAAGATGGTAAAGATACATTGCACGAGTAGAAATTTTATATCGTATTTTTATAATCTCTTTAGATCACAAGAATTCTTCTAGCTTCGAGAGTTTAGTTAATTGGGCACATAAAATACACAAGTTAAATAATTTATTTGAAAAAGAGATTGTATTTGTTATATTGTATATTTTAATAATAATTCAACGCGCTTTCTCTTTCCTACTGCCAGAACTACATAACGCAGGACTGTTCTCATGCCGCTGTGCGTGGATTGCAAATTCTCGCGCGCGGTTCTTCGTAAAATATCGTTTGTATCTTCGCTTTCACTTTCATTTTCCTCACTAACGGCATTTCGTTCGACTGTCGATGAAACGACATCAGAAAGTGATAATCCTCGTACACGCCTCGAGTTCCTGGCGTTTTCCCTACTCGCTGTGCCCGACGATGTTTTTGTCTGATTTGCATCGCGATGTCCGATTGAGAAATGCAATCGTTGACAATTTATCGACAAGCGTGTGTACGTTTCGCACGCGATCGTAATCGAGATCGAGCGAGTAACTGTCCAAGTGACGAGGAAAGATTTTCGAATACGCGACTTCTCCCGTATTGGACGCAATCACGCGATTGGCAGTCCCGATGATCGACAGTCGTCCTGATTTTCTCTCCTTCTGCTGTTTGCACAGAAATTTCATCCCGCAAAATTCAACGTGTCGCGAATTGATGATAAACGACGTATTTGATTGGCGAGTAACCACTTTCGATCGACCGTAGACGACTTTTCAATTACATCCTGTACGATATTTGTGCTCTTTGACACATCATGCTGAATTTCTGTGGAGTCACTCCCCTTCGCTTTCAGCTTTCCCTCGAACGGATCTTTTTCAACCTCTGTTAACATTTCTTTTTCCCTTGCTTTCGAGAATTCGAGCGTGCTCTCAGCGTTATAATTCGTTTTCGCAAAAGTTTTTCGGTGAACACTACTAATTCTTTCGTTCTAAATAATTCTAAATAATTCTGATAATTATTATACATAATTAGAATACACTGAGAGAAAGATATAGTTACTTTTGGCCTCAACCATAATTTTGTAATATTTCTAACGATAATTATGGTTAAGATAATGATGCATATAGTTAAGTTAATCATATTTCATGTTAGAAATTTTATAAAATTATAATTAAGGTCAAAAGTAATTTTTCCCTCATGACCATTTCTACCACGGCAGATTAACTTTAATCTCGGTTTAACTTACTTTTCATTTTCTCTTAATTCTTAGGACTAAAATAAGATAGAAAGTAAGTTAAACCAAAATTAAAGTTAATCTGCCGTGGTAGAAATGGACATCAGTGTATTAAGCGTAAATCAGAAACTTCTATGTTTTCATCTTTACTCGGTTCGATTTAAAGATCTCAGAAGTGTGTTGAATTTTGAAACCTTGGAGTACTGATCGATCATCATCCAACAAAAACATTTTCTTCGAGTGCCTTGTGTCAATGTGCACTGTATCGTTCATGTCGCAACATTGAATTGAAATCTACCTATCGATCTCCGATATGATCGAACGTGTCCTTGCACTGTCAGCTCCAGAAGTGATCACTGTCACGACTTTCTCGCAAACACGACGGAATGCACATGGTGCTTTTCTTCTCGATGAGTGACAACGTACCCATGTATGCGTCCAACTTTGATCTTTGTTTTCTCTTAAGTCGTTTGTCTCTGTCAATAACGCTCGATCTAGTACGGCCACCCGTTGCGGGCAAAGATTGAACGCGTTGGGAAAACAATTCTCAGGTATCTCTATCATCGTTTCGCCATCTCAATTTCCGATTATCTTCCGATTGCATAAGCACAAAAACGAATGGCGAATTTCGAAGCGCGGCTTCTTCGTTACTGATGTAGGCGATTACCTTTGCAGAATTTCTTACCTTTCGTATACATTTTTTTGAAACTATTTATCTTACTTCTTTTGAAAACAATTCTTTCATTACATTATTATTCAATATCGCCATAATAATTTTTAAGATTAATAGATTATCAAAGATTTTATAATTTGATATCGTAATGTGTTTCGAATATTAAATGTCGTTTAAATTTTCTATTTGATTCCCGATGTTCTCTTCTTTCTTGCAAAGTTGGGAAATAAAAATTATTCTGACACGAAAAATTCTTTACAGACATATGTATAATATAATGGATAACGTATACAAAGATGACAGCTAATAGATTATTATTTAACAATGTAACTTCACGCAGATTTTCTTTCCTAATTAAAATCAAGAATCATAATTCTGATGGAATTTCAGAACAATCGAATCTTTTTCAATCTTTTTAAATCTTTGTGAATTATGCATTATTATAATGATTCTTATACAATCACAACACATCTCTTTATCACTCTTTATTACCTCAACATGTAAATTTCAATTAATATGTGCTACAGATACGTATCACGGATAATACTTTCCTCGCCGCGCTCCCAGGGCACTATATCATCCTGTGCTACCGCAAATCTGATAAGCGTATTATATCGCGAAGGAAGCTTCCGCGAAGCACTTTCCATCGAGTTCTATACCGATGCATACAAGAATTCAAACGGTTTTGTAAGAGCGCTTCCTTCTTTCCAGCCGTCAGAAAATCAAACAAGAAGAAAACAGAGTTGAGATTTAAGACAGAAGGCTCAAATTATCGCCAGAATTTAATTACTTTCGATCGCAAATAGCGACAAGTACGAAAAGCAGCCGGAGGTCGCTATATAAAAGCTACAAGGGCTTTTATATATGATTATTATATAAAAAAAGTTAAAATAATAATATCTGCGTGTAACGAAGTGAGATTTTTAAATCATCGTTTGACAAACATTCTTTTATATTATTCATATTTTTCACTTTTATCGGCTCATTTGAATATTTTTTATCGTAACGGAGCATCGCGAAATGAAATGCACGTTCGCCAGGGAAATACCGGACGTTCGCACGCGTTCGTTATCGCGCGCAACGGCATCGGGAAAAACAAGATCGCGAACTTTCCCTTCGCAGTTTCTAACACATACGCCGCCGCGTGCGTCTTCATCGCGGATCGCGGATCGCGCGTACGACGCGACCGTAGGCGTAGGCCGCGACGCGTGACACGGCTCACGCAGCACACACACACACACGATTGCGCAACGCATCGGGCACGCATGTAAAACGTAATTATACATTCGCGTGCATGTGCCCGAGCTTCCTAGTTAACCTCGTCACCTCGCGGTAGACCGGGCACGGCGAATGAAAGGAGAACGCGCGGAGAAAAGGAGAAAGAGAGAGCGAGGAAAGAAAAGGAAGGTCCCGGATTCCTCTCGCAGGAGCACGGCGAGCTTTGTATGATTCTTACCGAATGCATTGTCAACGCTACGGATGTCACGATATCAAAGAACTCTCCGCTAGGAAAAGACGTTCGTGAGATTTCACGTGGATATTCGGAACGATTTAATTTGCATCGCGTGCGTCGTTTTTCCTGCGTGATTTTCGAGAATGTAAAAGCTATAAGGGCTTTCTTATATGATTACTGTATAAAAATATTGGTATCTGCACGACGAAGTGAGATTTTTAGATCATCGTTTGAAAAACATTCTTTTATGTAGTTATTTATATTTTCCATTTTTATTGATTTAAATTTGAATATTTTGTCAATTGATTTAATTCAATTTCAAACTAATTAATTATAAATGCGCAATCCTTTTCTAGTTCATCTATAATATTTTTAGCTTTTTCTAACTGTAACAGATATTAATTTTTAATCGGTAATTATCAAATAATCGATAACATATTAACAAATAATATGATTATTGTCGCAATATTTTAATTTTGATATTTTAATTTATTTTTAACTAATAAAATAAATTTTCTTAGCAACAATATTTATATCCCAATTATATTAACATCATATTCCCTAATTCTTTAAATACTTTTATTACACGGTACGTAAAATGCCGAATAGAATTCTCCAACATAAATTATAGATCGCGTTTAAAGCTTAGCATAAATGTAACAGATATTAATTTTCAATCACTAATATATCAAATAATTGATAACATATTAACGAATAATATGATTACTGTCGCAATATTTCTATTTTGATATTTTTATTTACTTTTAGCTAATAAAATAGATCTATTTTGTTAGTAACACAATTTATATCACGATTATATTAACCTCATATTCTCTAATTCTTTAAATACTTTTATTACACGGTACATAAAATATTGAATAGAATTTTCCAACATAAATTATAGATCGCGTTCAAAGCTTAGCATAAATTAATTCCACAAGGTCCTACTTTGCATATCGCGTATTAGAAACTTAACGCGAAAGCAGCACAATTATCCCGCGAAACGGAGATTAGTCCTCGCTTCGAATCTCAATCCCGTCAATCCCGGTTATCGCGCGATCGAATCTACATAAAGAAATAATATGTACGTGTATAGCCTCGGCGTATAAAAACCACGGAAATCCCCGTGTTTCTTTTTCTATCCGCCGTAGTTTACGTCGCGAGGAAGCATTTCCCGGAATCGGTGTCTCGAGCGGTCACCCTCGGTCACCCCCCATTGTTTCGACCAATAGCGTTTTTTGCGCGCAGTAATTTCGGCAAGTGCGTCGCGCGAGGGCGGAGGGGGAAGGGGGGGACAGTTCCGAGCGGGACGCCGCGCGAGACGGGCGCGTCGCGGCGTCCGGGTCCTCCGTGCTTCGATCGTATCATCGATCGTCCGCGTATTCGGTCGCGAGTGTAGCGTACGTGTGTGTGTGTGTGTGATACGGTGTAGCGCTATCGCGTTCGGCTCCAAAAGCTCCGAGATCGAACCAAGTGGACCCGGCGGATCGCCTCGGCCGTCGCCTACTTCTCAGAATGGCGGACATGGACGCTATTTTTCTGCAGCGCGGGTCAATCATCATCTATTACGGCGAGCTCGCCGCGAAGCTGTACCTCGCGACTCCGAGTCCCGCGCGCGATTTCGCGAACGGCGGAGTCGCCCCGCGCGATCGAGTCGCCGGCGTTCGATAATTTTCCGGAGCGAGCGCGACTTTCCGGAGCCCGCGCGCCCTCGCCTCCCTCGCTTCGTTTTCGCTTTGCGTTCGCGTCCCGTCCGTCGTGCGTCTCGCGGTTTTCGCGACACGTCCGCCATGTTGTCCGGCGACGCCGCTTTCCCGCCAAACGCGGCGCTACCCCTTTTTTCTTGGAGGCTCTTTCGCGAAACCGGAGTACGGTGTGCGGACGGATTATAGTCGGTCGCTACGCTGCTTCTTTGGATGACGTATCAACGGGGAGTGAGAGATATGTGCGAACTGTGATGAATCTCGTCGGCGGCGTTCGCCTTATATGCTGTTATAAATGCGAACGAAAACCACTTGTTGGAGCACGCGGAAGCACGGACGGTACGAAAACCTGTTGCGCGTGGATTCGCACAAAACGCGTAAGTGGACCCGATAGTCGTCGTATCGCGAGTGATAATATTGTGGCCAGTGGACATTGGCAGTGACAGTGACAGTGACAGTGAATAGACAATGACGAATTTCTGCCTTAGGCGCGCGTCTGTTGGCCTGATAGAAAATCCGCCGCAGTTCTTGCAATATTAACATTAATAAAAGCGATAACGAGAGACACGCGCTCAACATTTCTTCCGTAAAATTCAAATATTAGAAATCTTTTCTCGTACATCGTGAAATTCTCTTAATTGAAAAAGATATATATTAATTTATTAAACCATTAAATCCTAGAACGCCGTGATTGTAGTGTATTATTTGTACAATGGACTTTCAATAAATTGATTATACTCAAATAATTATATTTTGAAAATAAAAGAGATGAAAGCATAAATGAAAAATCAATTAAAGAGTTCGAATAACGTTTAATACGTCGCGAAATATATCGCGAAACTACGATGTTGGATAACGAATAATTTTGACAAATTATATAACAAAAGAAGTATTTTTTATATTGATTGATAAATAAACATACAGTTTAGAAAATACGTTCGATAAAATTAGTGGCGACTTTCGATACTACGAGATTTCGAAACTCTTTGCTCCTCGACGGCTTCTATAATGTCGAGGCTTTGACGTGCGCCTAATGGAAAATTCGTCATTGATTTTGGATACATCCTGGATTGCCGAACCACACGGATATTCTCGACGGAAATCCCCGGTCATCTTTACTCGTCGGAGAGAAGGAGAACGCGGACGACGCAGCTGCGGTTCCAGATGTCGGCGTATCGGTAAGCCATAAATGAAACATTAATTATTATTTTAATAAGCGTGCGCCAGATTTCGACGGCAGTTGTTTCCTTGCCGTCGCATACCGAGTCTGAAGAGTGAGTGAAGACTTTCCCGAGATTGCGAATGCAATTGAGAATATGTAATTATAAAAATTCGTAACGACGACTCGTCCCATGAATTCTTTTATCCCTCGCGACTCTAACGTTCTCGCGTAACGACGTTTGATAATTTAGATCTCGAAATTACGCGTAAGTACGTTGTGAATTTTACGTGACGAAACAGACGCTCAACGCGCACACGGCCGCGCGTAATGAAAATTTCACATTGTAAGTAACGAGTTGTGATTATTTTTAGACAAGAACAAATTGCGTGCGGTGTAATGCAAAACAAATGAGCTTCCGATCGGATCGTTAACCGGTTTGTCGTTATCGATTTCTACCGGCGCGTTTCTAAGGCAAAGCTGCTTGAAAGGCTAAGGCTGTTTCTTGCATTGCGTGCGACAATGCCGACAGGTAGACTTTCCGTATGACTTCCGACAATTTACGATACGTTTCATTGCACTTTCTCGTGCAATTAACATCTGGCTCGATAAAACTATCAACAAGAATAATGAAATTACCATTCAGAGAAACTTATACGCTTGCTCCCATAATATCCAACAGCTACCTTCCTTATCTTATGAAATAATTATTATATATTATAATAATATATAAACATAAACTTACGCGTAATAATTCTGTAAAACAACGTTAAAGAACATTTTTCAAGTAATTTCTCGAAGCGATCTTTTTTGGAACTTTATTTTTATGACTAATCTTTTTCACACTGAAAGAAAAAATAAAGTTACTTTCGAACCCAACCACACAATTTTATAATATTTCTAATAATAATTATGGTTAACATAATAATGCATATAATTAAGTTAATCATATTTATTGTTGAAAATATTATAAAATTACGGTTGGGTCCAAAAATAACTATATTTTTCTCTCAGTGTATGTATACTTTCATAAAAAAAGTATTAATCCAAATATGTATATTTCAAGATGTTGATTTAAAGCAACGATGATCAATGATGTTAGCGTGACGCGATCCGCGGTTTCACTATATTTCGCGTTTCTATTCAACGAATAATCTTTCCTCGAACAAAGTAGTGTTCGATCGTTGCTCTTGACCTTCGTAATCCGACACGTTCGAGACACGCCTGGCTCGTCCAGAACGTACAACAGTAATTTGCGTTTCAATCGACTTGATCATTTATCAATCGCGACACTCTTGCTAGTCGACATACAGAACGTCCTAGATCTCCTCCGTCTCTGCGAGCAGATTCACGCCGATGAGCCTAGAGAGAAATTGATTTCCCAAAAGTTTTATTTCCTAATTAAAAACTTTAATTTATAAGTTATATTAATCAACTTTCTGCTCTCAATTTCTCACATATATGTATCATTTATTATAAAATGGATTTTTATAAATATTCGTAGATCTGTGAAGTTGGCATCTCGAAATGCGATTTTACCTTTCTCAGAACACTGAAATGTTTTTCCAAATTTTCTTTTAATTCCATCGATTATATCTGATAAAAATTTTAAGTATTAAGTAGTAATTCGTTAAAAATTGTTTCTATACTTTATCTGAATATTTTAATTCATACAATTAAAAAAAAACGCACTTAGGAGCAGCGATGATAAAATTTTGTGTCCATTTTTAATTTTTTGCAAGATGAACGAATAATGAGTATTTATTGATAAATGCGAACAAATTGCGGACAATTAAATCCTATGTCAATTTTATAAAACTTCACATTTCGAAATGCCAATTTCACAAACTTAATATTCGCCGCCTACATTTCTCATATTCAATTTATATCCTATATTTATGTCTAAATTAATCTTCCATTCGAACCAATCTGAGATAATTTAAGCGAAGATCAGGATTGACCGTTTAATATCTAGACAGTACGGAACTACAAAATTACCATCTGATATTCATGGTCGTCAGGGAATTAGTATACAAATTTTTACTTTATCTCGCGGTCAAGTAAACGTGAAGTATCGATACTTTAAGCACTCCGGACGAGCCGACGTTCACATAATCGCGCGAAATTCGTGACGCTCGACCGCTCGGCGCGGCCTTGACGGGATCCTCGCGATGCCGGGTCGTCGACCTTCGGCATCCCACGCTTGCGTCCGCGCGAGAGAGTGAGTCGTCTGGACCGACCATCGGTTCCCTCTCGTTCTCTCTTTCTCCGTCTCTCGTTCTCTCTTACTCTCTTGTCGAATCTGATAAGTAACGACCGAATCACGTGCCACGACGAGACGCGGGAGATATCTGGGCTTTCCATCGGGGATCACTTCTATCGGGCGCAGTATCCACGGTCTTCGTAAATCCATTTAGCGACTCTCGAAGAAGGAGCGTACTGAAAGAAGGAAAATGTAGAGCCGCGTGCACGTGGCGCGCTCGTTTGTCCTCGTCGTCCCGAGTGCGGATGATCGAACGCGGTTACGTAACGCCCGATACTTTCGAGGAGTCGAGTCGAGCCGGGATCGGAGAGCTAAATGCTTTCTCTCCTTTCCAACCGCGGGATTACGACCTTGTCCCGGCTCTCTCTCTCCGTCCCGGAGCCACTCTCGATTTCTTCCGGACAAGCCGGCTGATCGACACTGTCTACTGACTAATCTGGTGCACCTTTTCTTTTCGCTTTATTACGCTGCCTTTCGAGGTAACCTCGGCGTGTCGTTACAAAAAATTTCGTCTTCCATTACTGTACGCACGAAGAGACGTAGTCGCTTATTCAAGTGTAACTAGAATTATTCGACTGCAGGCAAAAATGTCTTAATTTTTTCAATTGAAGAAACAAGTTTAAAATGATGCTAATTGTAAGTAAAATCTAATTCTGAATTATGTGTCCATTTTATGTACATACAATTAATAATTACTTGCTTAATATATTTGAATTTTGTATCTTATTATATATACTTTATGTGTTACATTATTATGCATATAGATTTTATTTATTAATGTTATTTATCTTGATAATTTATTTTAGACAATTTATTACGCTATACTTACATTATCACACGTGATAATTAATTTATATGTATGTATATATTATGTACATATGCATTTTTACTCATTGATATTATTTATGATAATCTTATCGTTGGATCTTTAATGCGCGCATATATCGATGCTGCAAGATTTATATCAATATTATTCTTATAACGAACTCTCCATGAATATATCGTCGATTTAAGACGAGCTTAGTACTCCCAACGCAAATGCGTTTGTTGGAAATCCGCGGTTGACTCGTGGCCGCCGGGCGTTAGTATACTTCGCCTGTTGCGTTTCGCCGCGAAACCGAAGATGGCTAATAGAATGGCTGGCATACCTATACGAGTATTGTTAGCGCCTAACCGCTGCACTTTGTTCGCTTTCGAAGGAATGCACGCGCGTGAGCTCGTGCACCATTCTGACATTGCAACACAATGCGCAGTGTGTATATCCCTCAGGGATCCTCGTGACCGGTTTGCCGGAAAGAATTGCAACTCTGTATATTTCCCTTATTACCTGTAGCACAGCGTGACCTTGCGATCTCGTAATATCAGGAATTGAGCGCTAGCCAAGCGAAAAGCATTAGAACTCCTCAACGTGAATCCCCGCGGTAATTATACGGAGTATATTTCGAAAGTATCGCCAATTTTATGGTTCTAAAATTCTAATTCGATTAAAAATTTTTAAACTGTAAGCTACTGAAAGTTTATTAAAAAATAATTTTGTCAAAATCTTTTCAATAGCTAATTTTATATCATTTTAATTAGAATTCCGATAAAGGCAGATTTTTCAGTTATGTATTATATCCAAGTAAATAAAAATATCTTTGTCATCTCGCTAAAAATTCTCGAGGTCTATGAAGTTGGTACTCCAAAATGCGAATTTTTAATTTTTTTTGCAAGGTAGACAAAAAAATAATTATTTCTGGACAAATATAGATAATTAAATACATAAGCAATAATAGATAGGAAAAATAATCTGCAATAATCCATATGAAGTAATAAATAGTAATAATACCTATAATACCTAATCCAATACCTATAATACCTAATCCAATAATACCTATGGAACAATAGGTAGGAAAAAGTTAACATCAACCCAAGAGTTTTGACACTTTGTTATTCTGTACAATCGCGAAACTTTTTGTCTTGTGATTTTCTGCCCATGTCCTCGCGATTCCTCGAGAATCCGCACGTCAGAACGTGTTACGTTTACGTCCCGCAACCGTTGTTCATCCATTACGCGGGCGCTGGTCATCAATAACAGCCTCTGCTCTTTTGCTCTTCGCCGCGTCCCCACGCTAGATGAGCGCGGTAACTTTTCATCGACGTGTAAAATCGTTCGCGTTCTCCGAATGTGCCGAACCACCGCGGGCGATCGTTTTCGCGGTGGTTACGTCCGCTACGTACACGTCCGAAGAGACCCCCTCGCGAGACGGGGTTAAACACGCCGTTTAACCTGCGCCGTAGGATTTTTTCAGGATGGATCCGCGCGATTCATCCTGTTCTTCCGCTGTAAGCTGGTTAAGACGAATTTACGTAATTCTCGCGAGGAAGTATCCGAAAAGAAGCAAACACAACGGATAAACGAATTTTTGTTTATTGCCAGAATTTAATTAGTTGATGAAAATATATGTAAGTATTCGTGGCGTATTAAAAAATTAAAGAAACGTGATATAAAGAAAACGACGTGCATAACTTTTTTATTAAAAAAAAAACTTATTACGAAACAATGAAAAATTCTTTTTTTACGCGACAAATTGTGATGAAAAACAATTTGCAATTACAATTAATTATAAATTTTTCTATATAATCATTAGTCTAGAAAAATTATAAATTGTATAATTACGTGTGTCCCTATATGCGAAGCTTGTACAGCGTTTTCGAATGAAATGACTGCATGTCGCTGATAACGTTCTAGTACGGTTGTAATTTTGAATTCAATGTAGGTGAATCTCCGAGGTTTTGATTAATTTTTTTTGCCTTTTTTTTTTTCTCCGCTGTCGGTCGATCTTTCCGGGATGATCGTCACAAGTGAACCGTGCAGATTCGCCTTTACGTATGGCGAATGAGGCGTATCATCAGCGCCTGCTCGGCGAACGGGCGGAGATGGTCTAACATTACTTCGCGTGGCCATAATACTGGAAGCGAGTTCGCGCCGGCGAAACCGGAAACGATCAGTCAGATTACGTGATCGGAGGCACCGTTGGCCGTGTACCGGACCCGCGGCCGGCCGGCCGGTCGCTCGCCGATCCGCGTTAAGTACGCGATCGCGTACACACGTACTCGTCTCTCTCTCTCTCGGTCGGACCTACTACCGGTAATCATACTGGCCACGGCGGCCTCGCTCCCGTCCGCGTTGCAAACAGCGCTGGTGGACTCGTTTGATCGCATTAAGTCGGCATTACCGCCGCTCATCTCGTATCAACGACTCGGAAATGACCGCACCGATTCTTCGTTCTACCGGATTACACGCGGCGCTAGGCCAACTTGTGTGTTTGAGCTGGGATCGCGATGCCGTTGAACCTGAACGGGCAAAACAAAAATGTTGTTTTATCCGCACGCCCGCCGCTAGTTTTTCAAAGGCGATTAAAAGTCCTTTTTTTATTTCGATAAATGTACATATTTTTCACAAATGAAGAGAATAAATAAAGTAGAATGCAATTAAAATAATCAATTTAAAAGTGGACAATGTTCTTTTCATCGTAATATTTCTATTTAATGTAAAATTAAGAAGTTATTAATTTAATAGCCATCACTTAAGTTTCTCCTCTCATTTATGAAATAAAATGTAAAATTAATTTCTGATCAACTGTAGCATCCGCATCAATTGTTGGATAGAATTTCCTACACCTATAAGCTTTTCCGCGTGCACGATTGCATCAAGTTAATCGTATTAACGGCCGCGTTTTATTTCGCTGAGAATCTTCTCGACAAGACAGGAGCTAAAGATCGTAGCAATCTTGATTCTTCCTGATTGCGCGCAGCGGTACACGAACTAGTGCAATGGTAACGTCACCAGCAGTATATTAGACTTACAATTAGACTAGACTCGCACTTCCTGAATTAATTGACAAATGAATTTGTGCGCAGGCATTTTAATTATTCGCTATACTTTGGAGAGAAATATTTGGGGAGAAAAATTTATTTAATTTTAATTTAAAAATTTCTTGTCGGATTACAAAGAAGCAATTTTTATTGAAAAGAAAGTTTTTCTGCGAATTGTGAATCATAAAGAAAGGGGATAGAACAAATCTAAAAAAAGTTAGAGAAGTGTTAGAGAAGGATGAAAAGATAAAATATAAAAAATATTATTGGATTGATGTACTCTCGGACGATGATAAACAAGGAATGATATTTTTCCTCTTCTTGTACCGGTATAACTATAGGTATATCAATGTGGTTGACATGCTAATACATGCCTGGCGAGATTGAAAAAAAATGACTGCCTACGCATGACTTCGGATCTATGAACAAGCCGTATTGAAAAGTCCAATAGTCTAATCGAGTAGACAAGGTGGTAGCGCGAGACATAAGACCGCTGGCGATTTTATGCAGCCGATACACCCACGTGTTTCGCGTGAGAAAGAGAGACGAGTCGTAAGATTATCTTCCTTTATGTATGTATGACTCTTACATATAGTTTCGTCGATAGTTTTGTTGGCGAAAATGCAGGTGCTCAACTAAGAGTTTCTCGATTTCCTGTGTCCACGACGATGAAGGAAATAAAAAAATGATAATTTAAGAATTTGCTCAATTAGAAAATTCTGCAGCGACTTTAGCAAAACAATTTCAAAGTAACAAATGTACGCACGCGCGCATACATAATTGGGGAAGAGTTGGATAAGGGAACACGCGCAAAATGTCAGCATTTTTCCACATCTGTTAAACTTTCGACTTCGCGATGACGATATGACGCTCGATGGAAAGGGAAAAAAGAGAGACGGTCCACGGCGATAGAGCGATAAGATTTTGTTTTATAGCGATTCATCGGGAATCTCGAAAATTACGATCGGCGAGAAACGATGAAACTCTTTCTCTCTCTTCTCTCTCCTCTCTCTCTCTCACGCTCTCGATCGTATCCTCTTTACGACTGCAATAATACAGCCATGTTTACGACTGACTGGTGGGTCTCTCTCTTTTTCTCTCCAGGGCGGGATATGAATCGACGCGCCGCGGATTTGCAACGTAATCCCTCGCGATGCAACGACAATGTACGCCCGGGAATTCGCGCGGGGTCTCCTCCGCTGTCTTGGGGTATCCTTGTAATTAAGGCCGCCGCCGCGAGCGTTGTCGGCCGCGATGCCGATGCGGAAAAGTGCGGACCGAAACGGATAATAATTGCCCGCGGCCAGGGGCCCTCGATACGACATTATAAAGTCATCATGGGCAAGGGGGCACGCGTGCTATTCTCAGTGCCGACTCGGGCGACTTTTTCTGGGCAACGCCGATCCGTGGAGATCTGGATCCTCGACGTGCCGCTCATCAATTATGAGTTACGATCGCGCCTCAAGGCTCCGCCGGCAATCTCGGCCTCGAATCGAACGTCCTCCGCGCGCGCGCGCACGTCTCCCCGAGCCTTTTCCTCGCTGCTGACGATAGCTATAAATCGCCTATCCTGCCTTTTGGCAAGCGAGTAGTAATGTCCTTGAGTGTTTATTGTCTGCCATAGGCAGCGATCCTTTTTCTTGGAATAGTAACACATGTGTAGAAAATCGATCAAGTTTGAATTAATTCTTTTTGTTCTCTTTCTTTTCTTTTTTTTTAACAAATTACAAAAATGTGAAAAATGAGAAAGCAGAATAATATTGCAATTTTAAATAAAAAAGATTAATTTTCCAGCTGCATAGTCAAGAATATTGTTTTACAGTTAATTGTACATATAAGAACATATATAAAACAATAAAAAACTTTATTTTAATTCTATAGAGTGTATACTATATACATATATTTTTTTTTAATTTTGATTATATTAGAAACATTGGGAAATCACTAATTTTTTCTTCTTCGTTTTTTTTTAACTTATATATGAATTCCAATTGTCCATCATTTGTCCACATTTATTCATGTATTATAAATAATACTATCCACTGCTTTCTCCATTCTTCTTCCTTTTTCAGAAATTTAGATAATAAATAATTATTTATAGACAAATGTGGAGACACAGATTATTCAATCAAATATTACATCAATTTTGTATAAATTCGCATTTCGGGGCCAATTTCACAGACCTGGGAATGAGTACAGAGATCTTTAGTCAGGCAATTGATAAACGTTTTCAATTTCATACCCGTGATTTCGCTATCGCGTATCTCCGACGGGAATAAAGATCTCTCGAGTGGACGCGCGAGTTAACTAACGGGAAGGATTCTCTTAACACTAGCGATAGTCTTCGACACGGTTCGACACTTCAACGATATTATACACCGTGTGCAGGACGACGACGACGAATGCACGCGCGCATGCAACAGCGCATCATTAGGGCGTTTCGCCGACGGCGACGGCACGTCGTCGCCATGAATCCGCTCGGCACTCGAGAAAACGCGCGGAAAATGCGGAAAATTATATTCCTCACGACGCGTCCGCGTGTTCGTTGCACGCACGACAAAACAGGTTGCTTTATAAATAACACGCGGCGGCTCACTGAGGAGATACCGTGACCGTGGCGATCTCTTCTATGTACAGTATTTCAACGAGTGTATGAACGCAAATATGAATCTGAAGACGTGATAATCAAATAAATTATATATATATCTGCTCAAGTTAAATTGAAATATTAAATTTTAACGCGAACGAGAATTTATTACCGCGGTTACGTCAGGAATACCCTCGATACGTTCAGGTGGTTCCTCGAATAAGATTTAGTATTCATCACGCGAGGGACAATATGTCATCAGCACGTGTCTCTCTTTCTCTCAACACCCACCCTCGTACGCCGCGACGGTGGAAGTGGATATCGATTAATCGTCTTACGTAATGTATCGATGCCGATACGATGTACGTTCACGCCCCCGTCGTCCCAGAAAAGGGAATGGTTACGGTAATAACGCTTGTATCTCGCGACCTGATACCGTGAGACATCTCGATGAACGTAATTTCATCGTGATTGCATCGTCATTTTCATGCACGTGTATCTTGAACGAGTTGTACGGCTTGTAACTCATATACGCGGCTGTAAAAATCAGATTTCTACTCTATCACGTCAAAGTGAAATCTAAATGAAGTGCGATATAGACGCGATGTTTCTGACCGGTACGGAATTGATTTTCTAAATTGTATTAGCATTACGTAATGACACACTTCGCTTGTTACAACGTGTTTTCATCTAATAACTTGGAGGAGTAACAAACTGCAATTTTACGCGTTAAATATAAATACGCAAAGTTGTGAAAACGTGGTTAGATAATCACTTCAGTCAACGTATCCAGTCAGATTTATTTCGTACCATACATTATTCTGCTGTAGATTCATCGCCTTTGGCGCGCATGTATCTAAGAATGTTAATGCATTTTATCCCTCCAAGATAGTAATAATACTCGTTACGCTATCGCAGATTTTTGCTATAATCTAAAGTTTTATTGGTAATTGATATTATGCACATATAATAAGAGTCACCATCAACATTTTTCATACGTCACGCTAGAGTAGTCGTAAAAAATTAACTCGCATGCGTTTATTTTACATGCTAACTTTCAGTGTCAGTCTCTCTGAGACAACGCCAGTTCTGCACACGTACATGTCTATACGCAGGGCGAGGATTTTCTAAAGGGTTAAGAAATGCATAGAACTAGTACACATATATCACGCGAAGCGAAACCGAGAGTAACAGGGCTCCGCGACTAGGTCTTCAGTTAAAAAATAAATGCACGTATTCGAGATTGATGTATAAGGTTGACGAGCGCAGCGAGCGGCGGGCTGGAATAAATTATGTTAACAGCAGGTGTAGCCGCGATGCGTCTCTCTCGCACTCTCTCCTCTTCTCCCTTTGCGTCTCGAAGCTACGCGCGGAACGTCGCGCGGAGAGAATCGGCGCGGTGCGTAGGGCTAACCGACGATAAACAACGATAAATTCCTCCCACCTACGCGGCACGATAGTATGAGAGCCTAGAATAACGTGTACGGCAATACCTCCACCTCGGGAGGCAATTTCAATGAGCTCGCGCACAGCGCGCGGCTCAAACGTGCTCGCGAAGCTGATGCATAAATACCTATAAATATGACACGGCGGGGCCCGCGGTAACGTCGCATATTAAATTACATTCTTAAGCAGCCGGCACGCACGCCAGGGACCGGACGGTATGGCGCGCATCAAGTCAGCGGGGCTGATTAAACGCAACCACGGAACGTGGTGCATCGGTACAATAAGACGGACGGAGAGAGAAAGAATTTATCGGTGAGCGCGAGAGAAGGAGAAACACGGTCGTTCCGTTCTGGGTATTCCCCGGACGTGCCATCCTGATTCAGGCGGTATACGAGTTGTCGGAGAGATATGGAGAAGGAAGAAGGAGGAAGGATACGCGGGGACCAAGTGGAAAACGGGATAGAAAGGTAGAGAGAGAGAGAGAGAAAGAGAGGAGACGAGCAGGCATACACCACCGGAGGCTAGGGATGCTAATTATTCTGGTTCATGCGAGCAATTTGTCGACTACCCGGGGAACGTATGTTTAATACCCGCGGGGCTCCCGGGTGCCCGCGGGTATTTACATCTGCGGCGAATACCGCGGCTGTAACGCCGGATACGTACGAGAATTATCGTCGGGATTATACCGTATGTGTCTCATGCGCGGAGCGAGGGCCGGGGCCCTCCGCGGTGGCGGAATCGCGCGGCGGAATACGTGCTCGCGTATGTAAGGGTAGCAATCTCGAGAGACGATGTGCACGCGCGCGCATCGGGGTTAGCAGGAACCGGCGCGCGGCGCGCGATTTTCCAACCTGGAGCCTTCCTCGCCGGCCCCGTCTGTGTTATCATGCACGCGGGCGCTCGTCTTTTTCCTCCGCTGAACAGAAATTATGCGCCAGGTATTTCACTGAGGTTTCAGCGCAGTATCCGGAGTATTAGTGCAATTTGCGGAACATTCATGGAATGAGTGCTCGTGCGGGGAACTGCGCTTCGATTACCATAATATCGATTTCATGCTTGGCCGCATTTTTCTCGAGCAATTTTGACGACACACGGAAGAAGTACTATAAGAGATCTCTATTCGTTTAATAACAACTTTTTTTTTTTTTTACCATGATGATAAATTGCCTTGTGTAGTTTTAATCTACAATTCTATTAAATTCGTGCTAAATACGCGATAAAAAATGAAAAAAATATATTTAAACCACCTTACTAGACAAATCCACAACTAAATGAATATTCCCAAGATAGAAAAATCTGTGGAATTAAAATTTCTGTGGAATCTTGTACCTTAATCTTCTCATCGCGCAGGGCTCTATATATTCTACGAAAGGATAAAATGATCTAAAGGAATAAGATCTTTTACGAAGAGTGTACCGTGAAGAATCGAGAATTATTCTTAAATTACAGCCGCACTCGTAACTTTTCCAAACCGAGGCTCATTCCCGTTCATCCGTAGTGGTGGCGAAGGCTTCTCGCTAGAATAGCAATCTGCAAGATGCACGTGGGGTTAACAGGATCTCTACTTTGATTCTTCTTCCTGCTGTGAGGAAGATCGCTCCAATTTCACAGTAGGAGCACGTGATATTAAGTCGCGATCGAATGCCTCATTCGCCGGAAGCTGGGACTTAATTGTTCCTCCGGGAGCACTCGTTACAAACACACAATCTTTGCAACGAGAGAGGGAGAGGGAGAGATTTGTTGCGCCCGGCGAATGTGTTATCATATATCCCGATCTGAATGTTTAGTTAATGGAAATTGCGGGCGTTCGATGATTAGAATTTAGTTGGAATTGAGATAGCTTTTCGTTTACAAGTCTTCGCACATTTTTGAACAGAAAGGAGGATTCTCCGTTTCTGCGTTTTTCTTCGGATAAAATCCGTGACTTGTATACTGATTTTTGGCTTCAGTAATCTGCGTCGGAATTCAGGTAGATAATTTCACAAATAGACTCCCCGATGTCGAAAATGGCCGTTGCGAAAGACCCGGTTCGTTCTCGATGTCGGAAATCGGTCTCGTACATCGATGGGACGATAGGACTGCTTCGAAATTTCATGGGTGTGGCTATTAAAATCGGTTATGAAAGGCTGCTGCACCGCCGCGCGGAGAGGGTCCCAAGACGTGAACCGCGCGCGAGTTGTAAAATTCTAAGAAGCCGGAATGGCCTTCTCCTCGCGTTGCACAACGCTGCCGCGCCTCCTGTGTACTCGACACAATAATTCATTTACCGAACGGTGAACATGAGCTCGATGTTAGCGCACGTCGCGGCACGCTAATACAGTGCCGCTCGTACACGAGAATTCACGCAGAAAAGCTTCTTTCCGCGCCTTGAATGAAGGAACGAGGGACAGTAGACACAATGGCTCTGTGTCGACGAGAAGAGTGCGGCTATTTATCTTTGAAATTTTTCCCCCGATAACATCTCATAGAAAGCGTTCTGAAAACATACGACGTAAATTGAGTCGCTTGAAGGCAGAATATGTTGATTTGATTTGCAAATGCTAATTAAACTGGCTTCGACGTTACCATTAATGAATGAAGAAGAAATCGAGATATTGCAGTAAAATTTGAGAAGAAAAAAAGTCATCGATCGAATTTCTTACATTTATGAATCAATTAGTTTCGTGTTTTCTTTTATCAAAATACTTCTTACGGTAGAATCGTTCATTATAAATGGATATAGGTAATGAATGCATTAGTATATTAATCCATTGCGAGATGTATTTCAAGGCTCAGCTGTCACGTTTATGTTCCAAGAACTACCGCTCGATTTTCTCAATAGCGTAATCTTCGACTTGTGCGTTGCAATCAAACAGGCTCGATGTACATATTCCTTTTCAAACCGGTGTTTACACTTGTACCTTGAACTACCTTGATATACAAGCTGCATGTCAATGTTGTTACGTCGTGTTATGTTGTGAATGTCGATGACGTTATCGATAAATATCTCAGAATGCAATGATGCGCGATTAAAAATCATTCACGAGATAACAAAGCAAGCGAATTAAGAGTAAATTATAAGGAGAGAACGTATTTAAGTCCACGTGTTCCAACAGTCGCGACATCCGGCTAATAAATGTCATAAAATATCGCAGAGATATTAAAGTGTTGTCATTCATGGATAGCGATTATAGCAATTAGAATTATAATCCGCGGACATGCAGTCGCATAAACCATTCGCGGTGTTGGCCGCTGGATAATAGTATATCATTAGAAAAGACATCGCAATAATTCACGGCGATGCTCGCTCTTCCATGAAAAACTACAAAAAAAGCAAACATTTTTCTCTCGAAACTCGACAGTAAGGTCTTCAAATGAAAGCGAAAAACTTTTACCCATAATTCGCTGTTATCTTTTAAGCCATAATCATTAAGGAGCCATTTAATCGCTTGGAAAATCATAGCTGTGCAAAATAGTATAATTGAACCCGCGATAATATCGGCGACTCAAAGTGTGCGCAGAACCATGGATACGCGTTGTCTTTTAACGAGATAATGCTTCCGCGAGAGATATCGAGGTAGCGTTTATATTCTATACACAAATCGAAACTTTCCATTTAGGTGCAAATCGTAGGCAAGAATTGCGCGCAAAGTGCTTATCGAAGTAAGACTAATGCGAAATTTACATAAACGACAATTAACGCGCCGCAGTTTTTGCTATTCACCTAACAGCCGTATCCAACGTTTAAGAAAATAATTTGATTGTGATAAAGTATACATAATGTCGTCATTGAATGAGAAATGAAAACGCTATTTGAAAGAAGAATTACGTTCGTGAAAGGTTGGCACTCCGAAATGCGAATTTCATGAACAAATGTAGACAAATTGTGAGCAAAAAAATGTGGACAAATCAAATATCACATTTATCTTATAAAAATTCGCATTTTGAAGTGTCAACTTTACAGACCTAGAAGAGTTGAAAATAAAATAAAAAATGAAAAGTGCAAAAATTTATAAATGTGTAATATTTTCTATAACGATTGTTTTTGGTAAATTTTTAATTTTCGTGATTTTTGTCAATCGCAATTACAGAGTGTATATTGCGATGGTCTTCGTAGATAGGACAATCTTCCGTTTTGCATATCAACCGTACGTAGAGACCGTGGAAGCGAGTTTTCAATAGTCGCGCGAAGCGGTTATCAAAGGACACTAATGCGAGGCATAGGTAAACGACAATTAATGCTCCGCCAACTTTTTCGCAGCCGCTATATCCCCCATCGCGATACCTCGGCAATTGCGGAAGACCACGTTCCTCGCTATCCGTTAATACGCTAATTGATAAAAATCCGCGGTTACTCTCCTGCCGCGTGCGTGCTCAAGTGCATTCAGCGCCGAGCACTTTTACCCGATGATACCTGAGATCGCAAGTTTATAAACCCGACAGCGAGAGATTAACGCTCGATTAATTAGTTCCGCCCGTAAAATATTCGTTATACCCGTCGGAGTATGTTATTCTCACGAGACGCGGAATTCAAGCGCGCGCGGTGAGAGTCGCGGGTGCCGTGGTTCTTCGCGCGCAAGGCCCGATCGTGGCCTGATCATTGTTTCTATATATACGACAGAAATAAAATCGGAAATCGCTTCGATTTTATTTGCCATAAACCGCCCGTCTTCCACGCTGCCCTGATGCCGCGCCGTTCCGCAGCTTTCTCGCGGCCGCGCCGAGAAGCGATCGTCTTGCGCCGGGTGGAATTCTCTTGGCGCGGCTCGCGGTCGTAAAAGGCACGGGAATACGCCCCTCGCAGTTAATACCGGCGGGATGGCGATGCTGAACTTTCGATTTCGCGCCTCCCTCGCGTTTCCGAGATTTATGCAAATCTCGGAAGTGCGTGAAAGACGTATAGTTGAAAGGGAGCGGGAGAGAGAGAGGAGGAGGAGAGTGAGAGTGAGAGAGCATCGCGGGATACAAGAGACGAGTCCGAGATCCGCGTGGAAGTCCCTGTATATACGAGCGTTTGCGCGCGCTCGCGACGTATTTCTGGCTGTAAATCAACGGGTTATGCATAGAGAAGGCACAGAGCGCGGCCGCCACTTCCGCCCAATAACGTTTAACATCCCAGGCGCTCCTCTTCACCCACTACTGAACTCCGACACTCCGAGTGACTTAAGTCGCGCTCGAGGCTGCGTGTAATCGCTCGGTCATGACGAATGGTTTCCAAGCGAGAGAGATGCTACAAAGTATTGGTGATGGGGCATGTTACTCTTTGTTATTTATCGAGACGTGTTTAATTATCATGCAAAGGTAGCTTCAAGCTCCATAAACTCGTTAAGTCCGCATTACTAAAGCGCTCAAACGTAACATCACGTGATGAGAATCCGTGGAAAAGAGCTATTAGAATTTCTTAAAAATATATTTAAATTATATTACAAAAGTATATTTAAATTATCGTGTCAATCAATCAATATATATATATATATATATATATATATATAT
>VBVQ01000372.1:3292-62963 GCA_011636635.1 Tetramorium simillimum | reverse complement strand
CACGTGTTGTATGCAAGATGTGCACCGCGCGCGCCGGTCGACGGTACCCACCCTGGCTCCCCGGACTCTGATTTACATCCCGCGCCGGTGCCCACCGCCGACGCCGCGCCGCGCGCCGGTGGGAGAGCGATGGGAGACGCGCCGCGGTAGACTTCCGATCTACCGCGGTGATCCAAATGGATACATTTGCTTTTTACTCCCGAGAATCGATTGTGTATCGCACAAAAGTTATTTCATAATCCAAGACAGAACTTATGACGTCATTAATCGCTTCCGGAGCGATTAATCCAGGGTCGAAAACGCTATTGTCTTTCGTCTTCCAGCTTGGAAGGAGAAGGCTAAACTCTGAACTAAGCCCAGGTAGAACAAAGATTATAAATGACATCGTGTTGACATCAAAATGACGCTAAAGCAGTGATGACTTGACAATAATGACATTTTAATGCCCTTTTGATATTTTTGTGATTTCTTGTTCTATCTGGGAGTGCGACCGCGGCTCGGGAATAAAAGAGCAAACCTTGCACCGAGCGAGTACGGACGTACGCACTCTCTCTCAGAATATTTCTGTCCGTCGGAAACTCGTTACGTAACGAAAAGATGCCTATCGCTTTTCAGCTCCCGTCGCGACGAGCAGTTCCGTCGGAAGGAGCGAAACGTTTGGGATCTTTCAATGAACAAGACCTCGCAAACACACCGCGCTTTCCTGCAGAAATCGCGACCGTCCCGTAGTACGCACGATATTTCCGTCGGAGGCGCACCGTCGGATCGAATTAGATCGCGTTCCGGTAGCTTCATGGTCCCGCGAGCACTGCGATCATGCACGCACATTACACAATTCGTACACTTGAACTGCGGATGGGTAAGCGCGTCTGGTGCGTCACGACTAAACATGCCGTCAAACTCCAAAAATAACGACGGCTAGTCTATTGTCATTTCTCGTTTAACAGCTGACGACCCGTCTCGCACTCGGAAAAAAAAATCTGCGATTACGATTACAGTGCCGAGATGCATAATGTCGCACAGACATATAAGGTACAGATACAACAACTCATGTCACCCACGTGATTGTTTACACGTGATACGGCGTCATCTTCTCAATAGTGAAGATAACGAAGTATGGCTATTTTGAAATATTCCGGCGCTCTCTTGACCCAGAGATTCGCCCGCGACGCCGCTTGGTGCGGACGTACCGGGCGCGCGCGCGCGCGCGGTGCACGTGCACGGAGCGGTGCTATTGAACGTGCCGCTTGCCTCCGAACGCGCGGGGCGAACGGGTGGCAGTTGGCACAGGTGCACAGATGCACGGAAGTGGGAAGTATATAGGTGGACGTTTATTGCAGCCTTGGCACGAACGCTGAAAACGCTAAAGCCAAATGCAGATTTGCAACAACATTGTGCGTGCGCGAGACAATAAAAAATTTTATTAGGATCTCACGACGTAAAGTCGACGTTATTGAAATCGTTTCCGTTTAACGTCTTTGAAACTTTTCAGCTTAATCATGAAACTTTGATTACACGTTATCGCGTTATTTTTTTAAGTCCGATTAAAAAAAAAATCGATGAACTTCTGAAAAGAGTCTGACCTCAGATTTTCCCAACTTGTCGATGTCCTTGGCGACTTTATCGTACAATTTAATTGCGACGTATCTGTATACGGCCGCGTTATCGAGAGGATAATTCTGGCGCGTGTTTTATTGAGAATATCGCAAGTTCACGTCGCGCGGGCTAAGTGCACGTGCACTGAAACCACCGCGGTCCTCGGTGCTTAACGACACAACTGTTTACGATACGAAGACTCATAATATGTCATTATTACATCTCGTCTTTTTCCGCTGCTCGATTCTACTAGTAATTGAGATGGAATAAGTGGTTTGCTAGCACACACTAAGGTAAAAAAAAAAAAACAGACTTTTAAAATGTAGATAAATGAAGATAAAAAAAGATAGAAAAATAGAAACTGCAAGTTGATTATTTAACAAAAACTTCCGCGTCGCGTAATCGAGTTAATTAGATACTGCGTCCAAGCTGCGTCTAATTTAACAAAAACTGTATTGTGTAATCATACGAGTTGATTACGCACATGTAAAATCTTCGCAGATACAGAGCCATATAATTACATGTTTTTACTAATTTAGAAACAATAATTCGAGGAAACGTTCTCTTTAGTACATCGAAGAGAAACAATTGAAACCGTCGATGAGTTGTCAGCTCCGTTCGCCTTGAATGCCGCCTCGGTGCTCCGATTCTCGCCTTTTTCCGGCGGCGAGGAAATCCATGCCTGCAATCGCTACTTTACACTTTCCAAATGTGGAAAGTGCGAGAGAGTAGCGGATTCGAGCGGAAATCAACGTCGCCGCGTTTCATCGAGATCCAGTCGGCCGAGATAATCGCCGTCGTCGAGAAGTTCGCGACCCTGTCACCGAGTCCTCCTCTCCGAGCATTTCATAAATCATTCGTCAGACAAACCGGAGAAACCCGCGCGACGACGGCGATTACGTAACAACCGCGATGCACCCGCGTGCGAGCGCGTCCGCGTTGCACCGGCGATTAATCACCGGTGATACTCCCGCGCCAAGATTCCATCTCGCGAAAGAATAGAGACGTGTCTCTCACACTTTCCCCTCGCGAGGGAAAATTGACTTTGGGCTGCGAACCTTCGGTCGCGTCGAAAGTTTCAGATAAACCCTCCTTCCCGCTCGACAAAATCGGTTCCAACTTCAAACGAGACCCGAACCGAATTCGGTTTACCTCTCGAGTTGAATTTCACGAACCAACTTTTCCAATTCCACGGGAATTAAATTTACAAGTTTTTTAAAATTGTAAACAAGTTTTTTTTAATTGTAAATTTACAAATTTACAAATCAGTATCGAATTTTTAATTATTCTAATCCTGCATTCAAGTCCATGTGCACTTAATTACGTGTGCTTTAGGCGACATGACGATGAAGTGTGACATCGGATAGTTACGCTAATTGCATGATTGTACATAAATATTCGTATGTAGTCGCGAGATAAGAAACGCGACAAAAACTGCGCATGATTAAGATCGCCGCTGCGAATACATGTTTATGGAAAGCGGCGGTAGAATACGCGAGCGCGGAATCCCGAAGTGCAAAGTCTCGTTTTTCCAACGCGATAACATTCCCCACAGCTGCTCGACATAAATAAACGCGCGTATCGTTCGAGTGCGACTGTCCGAACTTCACCTCGGATATCGGCTAATCAGCGGTGAAATTATGGTCAGGGTCGGATAAGTATATTTAGCGTTAGTCGCGACGATTGGATCAAATTCTGCCCGGCTGCTAGCTGTAGGCTGAAGTGTTACAATCTCTTTAAAGTCTCATCAGGCACCGATCGCGTTTTGGTCCAGGTGCCGGCGCGCCGCGCCGACGCCGCGCGGCGATGAACATCGCGGGATTAACGAACGGTAACTTCAGCGATTTGTTTCTACTACCTTTCGACATTGTCGGGCAGGCTCTCACAGACGCGCCTCGACCTGGTACACTTAATCAATCATTACACAGATTGCACCCTTGTGAGAAACAATTCTATGCGCCTGGCAATCTGTTGATTCTCGAGCGAGACTGTGTAGTTTCGACTTCTTATCATTGTCACGCAAAACAGTTCTCTGCAGATTAGATTTTATTCTGCAGACTGCTTATCTAAGTTATGATACTTGCTACACGCGCGCGTGAAAGAAAAAAAGGCACGAGAGACAGGAAGCGGGATAAAATCATCTTCGAAGAAAAAAGAGCAGAGAACGAAGTCTTCATCTGTGGGAAGAAGATAGAGAAGAATATCTTCATCTTCGGTGAAATACTTGTGCAGCTGCGCGTGCAATGTACACGTAGGGATACGTTCATATAGGATTTGATAGGTTAAAAGTTGAGATAAAGATTTGTAAAACGTGTACCGTTATATCGCATATGTTTATTTATTGTATATTTTTTTCTCTTCAAGTTTAACGGAAGACCTTTAATACCTTTTATCAGATCAATAATGATTCCAGAATTATTTAAATATTTCCAGAGAAATGTTGAGGGATCTATACGATCTCCGAACAATTATTGACCGAATAATTATCGATCAAATAAAAAAGATAAAATAGCAAACTAAATTTCAGTCGCGTAATATATTGATTATGATTTTTCTCAACATTTAAAAGATTGCTCTGTGCCACTATTTTATCTTTTTTATTTGATTGATCGGTTAATAATTCATTATTCGGTTAATAATTGTTCAGAGATTGTATAGATCCCTCGACATTTCTACGGAAATATTTAAATAATTCTGGAATCATTATTGATCTGATAAAAGATATTAAAGGTCTTAAAGATTATGCCGTTATTAAATTAACAGAATAATATGATTCTCCGCAGAAGGATTTTGGATTAAGATATACAAAATATGAATATTTTTATATTATTTGAATTTTAGAATTTTATTTCTAGAGCAGCTACTGCGAATTTAGTATAGTGTCCTTGACACTTAACTGTGAAAAATTTCACACGCGCGCGGATAATATTTCGTCCCCGTGGCGAAGTCCCATCGGTACGAGGACACCTGCATCGGTGACGATAATAATTCGTATCTGTCCCCGTTCACGACGTTTATGGAGGCTAAACAAATCTCGCCGGGTCGCTTGAGTCCCGGCTTCAGGGGAGGTCAAATAAGCGAATCGCGTTCGAGCCTCCGTGCCCCTAAGTAGGTCTTTAGCCGTAGCGGACCGTTATCCGGTCTCGCGACCTTCGGCAAACAATTCGTTTGCGACCGTTTTGTCCTTGCGCAACGATTCGTGCGCTCCATAGCACCGCCGTCGACCGGATCTCGCGACACACTGCACTCATCCAGCTTCCCGTGCGTCAGTCAGAGCGAATCGCACCGAAGACGCGATTATCGCGTTACGCCCCATTGACTCGGAGAACTATGATCGTGAAGACCGGCCTAGTCAATTTCGAGGATCGACGAGTAACTGAACTTTATTTATTTTTTATGCTGCGCCGCACTCGCCTCTATCCTATTATGCAAATCCCGTACCTGCGGTAATAATCGAAAGGTGCGTGACCCAGAATCGGTCTATCTTAATCTTGTGAAAATGAAATTTAATTTAATTCTGTCGAGTCTCACTAGAGCCTCAAGTGAATCAAAATCCGACGATTAAAGGACTCAGTAATTAATCTTTAAGTTATATGATAATGATGCTAGGGGGGTCCTCAGTGAAGTCCGCCTGTGGCACTCAGATTCAAATTAGATTCATTGTACCTCCCCTTCTTTAACCTACTGATTACGGAAGCCTGATTCTCCTTTAGAAGAGGAGTCAATCTCCGATCGGTAGGTACATGAATTAAAATGGATATATACGGGATGTGGAGCCACTGGGAGTTGAACCCAGGACCCTTCCGTTACTAATTACTCGCGTTAGCACGGAGCCACGCGTCATCCCAATCTTCAAGTTAAGAAAATAGAAAATTCCACTGAAAGAAAGTTCTGGTTAAAAACGGACGAATCCGAAAAATCTTGTAGGCGTGATCAAATATTCTGATTATTATAATAGGAATTCTAGTTATTATAAGTTATAAAGTATTGAGTTCTATTGATCAAATATTCTGGTTATTATAATAGGAATTCTGGTTATTATAAGTTATAAAGTATTGAGTTCTGTTATAATAACCAGAATATTTGATCACGCCTACAAGATTTTCTGGTTCGTCGGTTTCTAACCAGAATTTTTTTCAGTGCACGAGTCTTAAAAATGTTTTCTACTTTCTCTCTTCTCCCCGTTTTTATTCATTCCTTTCCTTTAAACAGGAACTATCGCCGAAGAGAAGGAAGATCATGAAGGTTGCCTTTGCCTTCACGTATTTATATCTGCATATCTGGATAATATGTACATAATCTTTATTACATTACCTATGCGGATTCTTGCATCCAGCGTCCTTTTCCGGAAATACTGGTCGACAATCGGTCGGTCAACCTTGGAATGTTTTGGGGATATTCGACGACTCGTCTCGCGGTTCCTTCGTTTCGGCCCGATCGGAACCGGTCCTCCCACAGAACGAAATGGAACGAGTGGCCAGGTAATTTACGAGGTAAACCGGCAGTTGCCGACGCGGCCAAGGTGTCAAGGTAGGGAGTTCTCTCCCGGAGTGGAGTGAATGCCTTTCCCGGTCGGTTGGTCCCGGCATCTCAGTACTCCTGGTGTCGCACCGACCGATGGGACTCGTCGTCTCTTCGCGCGCGGTCGCGATCAAGAAGGACGAAGGTACGTCCGCACGCCTGACGGTGAGGCCGATCAGGTCAAGTTCAACGATCGACCGAATTCGCGACGCGAATTATCGCCCTCGGCGAAAATCGAGCATTATCCCGTGAACTCTCAAATAAACTCAACACTCGTATAGCTCTTGTGCTCATTTATTACTCTTGAATATTAAATATAATAATTTGCAAGATGCTTAGTCGCCCGATCCATCATAAATACGTGCGTTAAAAAATAAATAAAATATGCACATATCTAAAGAAATTCTATTAAAAAGTTTCGGATGATTAATACTTTGTCGAACAAAATCTACAAAAAATGCTTGAATAATTTCGAAAATTATTTCACGCTCTACGATCGTTAATCAATTGCAAGTGACGTAATCTTTTCCGAATGCAGTGTGTGTGTAAAGAATGTGCCAAATAAATTGAGTGCGTATCCTTCTACAGGAATAAATCTGGTAAAGTGGAATTGACTAATCGCTCGAGTTTATCCCAGAACATGTAAGAAAATTAACTTCTATTTAACAAATCACAATCCGATAGACAATGTAACACGATTATAACTGTAATGACGGAGTGCACAAGGCTAATTATAGGCGATCTGATAAAGTGTGAGAATAGGTTCATCATGATATAGCAAACTCAAAGATCTTTAATAAAAATTGAAAACACTATTAATCTTTTGTAATTAGATTTATTTTTTATTTTAATCATTATGAGAATTACACAAATTTGCGTAAAATATTCAATCATAAATCAGCATTTTTTAATGTCTCTTAATATCCGCTTTATTTGTAATTTAATATTACTTTCTCGATGCTAATAGTCTTGTTATCCATCGAATTTTAAACGAGACGCTAAATTAGGGTAATGAGACGTATGATATGTCTACGAAGCTAAATGAACGTTTAAATCTATCGAAAGATATAGTACTATTAATGTCAGACGGAAATATTAAGTGTTCGCGTGGATGGCCATTCGATTAATAACTGAAATTATTTGCCTTCGTGTTATTTTATCAGGCTCGACTTTAGCTGAAAGTAGAATGAATGAATGGAATCGATATTCTCAGATGCCCGGCCGAATTTGAGGTCAATCGCAATAATTCAAGTAGATATGGGCACACCATTGAATTTCGGTCGTACACTGAATTCCCAATGGAATTAACGGTTTTAGAAAGCTGCGAAACAACCGATGGAACAGGAATTGCGCAAGGAATGACCATAAAGTCGCAGAACGATTTGCGTCGGAAGCCAATTTCCAAACGGACACTCGCGCAGAAAACTATCCTCTCCTGTCGTTATTCGTAACAGTAAACCTGAAATATTAACGCGCGATGATAATAAATGTATTTAGAAAATAGATTAAGAGAGCCTGGATTGCAATACAAGGAAAGTGTAATTGAGTCGTTGGATTTCGAAAAATCAAGAGATTAATCTCTGTATTAAAGATGTCTATGTCTAGACGTCTTTTACATCTTTCAGACATTTCTGCTGTCCGAGCAGTTATTAAGTAGAATCGAATGAGACGACTGAAAGATTTATACGCGCACACGTGCTGTAATGACTCGGCTGATTTAACGAATAATTAGCGGATTACAAATTGTAATTGTCAGCGTGTCGCCAGCGGCACATCCAGATGCGGAAAAGTATGTAGTTCTCGACAATATAAACGATGTCGCGAATATACTCGTCAACGAGGGGGGCAAATTGATCGAGCGAGAAATAGGGAAATCAAAGGAGACTTGTCGAGTCAGAAATCTTTAACTTCCTCTACTTAAGTATGAAACATCGGAAGAACAGAAGAACGCATGCCGCGCTCTCCAACATGACGCAGCAGTCGTATAATCAACCATGTCGACCATCAGATAAACCCAGGGCCCAAATACTCTCTCTTGTCGAGGTGCGGGCCAGCACGCACATGTCTAACGTGTGTTCGTCACTCTCTCGTAGAACGGCTTTTCCCTTCCGTTTCGGGGTCGCCGTTTTAACGCACGAGTACTTTCGATTCGTCGTATCTCTCCTGACTTCTTGACTGAATATTCATTCCTATCATTTTAAGAATACATAAAACACTACTTCGGTATCTAGTTTTCCTGTGGAACATCATTATACTTAATGTTCCGGAGCTTCGCCGTATAATTAACCGTGATTAGTAATCGGATGGAATTTTGAACACCTGTTGACGGAGAGATCTCACGGGTCTATCATAAAATTCCCGAAAATGGGACATTGGGACAAATCGGGTTAATTAAATACTCGCAAGTCATTGAAATCGTTTCCGTGTGTTTTGTTAGCGGCGTTCGCCTCGTGACCGACGAAAGTGTCACGCCGTCGACGATTTGAATGAATGCGTGTAGCGCATTATAATGCATGTTTACAGTCCTCGATCTATCTCTTCGATTGGTCGCATCTGTCGAATGCCGGTGGCTAAATGATAGCCACTGCAAATAATGGCAAAGGACTTGGGCGAAATTGCCGCGAGGAGACATTCTCCCCGTTCCACTTACAACGTTCTACCGCGACGAGTAAAAGCACCGCGCGCCGGTACAAGGAACGCATTTAGAGACAATCGTGATTATGTGCTCGCGAAGCTGCGAGCACCATTTCTTCCCTCTCCCGTTACGGGCACGCTAAAAATCCCACGCTCATTTCGTTCCGCTGCAATAGCGGCCGTCCGACTGCCGACTTTCTTGACCGAGAATGTCGTCATTAAAATTTGCTACCTAGAAATTTCGTCGCTGACAAAGTCTCGCCGAGATACGATAACAGTTAGAGATGCCGGGCATAGCAAAAATCTAGCGACAGAGCTACTATTGTATTAGATCCTTCGCGTTGCGTCTCCGACAGCTTAAAAGCCATCTCTCTTTTCTTTCCAGAATCATGATCAGGTTCGCAATCCTCATCCTCGTGATCGCCCTGGCGAACGGCCAGCTCAACTACGAGGGAAACCCGTTCACGGAGTACACCGAGTACATCGCGGAGGAGAGCAATCTTTCCGAGAAGTCCGCCAGGAAGAATGACGCCCCGATCGACTTCGCCAACCCCGCGGTGTCCCGCCCTCAGAAATTGTATCCGGTTGCAGAGTCCGAAAGCAACGGGCGCTCAATGGGACATCGGGTGGAGACCGATAATCATCTCAAATCACACATTTCGGTCAAGACCTTCAAATCGGACACGTCCGCACGGCAGTTTCAAGACTCCTCCGGCAACACGCCGTTCAGTCAGGCGGAGGTCGCGCTCAACTCGTTCCTGAACTCCAGAACCCCCGAGGAATCTCGCTTGTCCCTCGATCACTATCTCCGCAGTCAGCATTCGCCGGAAGATTTGCAATCGCGATCCACGAACGTGATCATCGGGAGTCAGGAATCATCGAAACCGATCGAGCCCTTCAACCATCAACCGATCTCTCACGTTGAACAGCCGCAGTTGATCCCCCAGGTGAACCAGCAGCAAGTGCAATTGGCACCGCAGTTGATCCCCCAGGTGAACCAGCAACAAGTGCAATTGGCGCCGCAAGTGGACCAGGTCCAGTTGATGCCGCAGCTAGTCCCGCAGACTGATCAACGGCAACAACTGTTGCCTGCCAGCCAAGCTTACGACTACGTGGGACAACCAGCCGTGGTACAGGCGGTACAGCCCGCGATGATCAGAACACCCGCGGGTGTCGTCTTGGGACAGAAGATGATGCCGGTGCCGCTCGTGCCCGCTTTTCAAGCCAAGAACGAGATGATAACGTCGGCGATGTGGCGGGAGAGGATGAGGAGGATACGCGGGAAACCGTTCCCCTACGCGCAACCCAGGATAGCACCGGGGTTGTACCAAGGGCCGATCGCAGGTGAGAAAACACGCCTCGGAGAAAAACACGCGTGACGAGCAATTCCAAGAGACAATAAATCGTCTTCGAGAGCGAAAGAATAATAATTTTTTAGGCATTGTGACCCACGTAAAAAAGTTTAATTCTTTCGATGGAGGATCTTCTCGCGCATATAAATCTATTATTCATTTTTTTCTTCTGAAATAATAGGTTTTTTATTCACAACAAAAAAGTCGTTACTATTATTCAATTCGTTTCATCTCACGCCTAAAAATACTTGATTTGAATGTATGAATATTGCAGAAGTATGACCTTTAACGTGATGCTGCAAGAATGCACGTTTGTCACGTTACGTATTTATGCGGAAAGAAAGACGGAATAAACACTTTTCACGGCCATATATTATATTATTTCTTTTAAATTGATTTATACGTTCGCAAATTCATGAATAAAATATACATAATTACGTCTAAGTATAGGAGTCCGATCTCATCTTTAATCATTTATCATAATTCAGTTATCGGAAAAAAACTCGGTATTCTTAGACGCAGTATATTATTATGACTAACTGCTACGATGATCAATTGATAACTTTTCCTTTCAAAAGCGACGTGTAGCGCATACTATTTTCATGCTCAGCCAGCATTAACGCAAGTTTGCGCTGCAGAATAGACGCATGTCGAATACATTCCACGAACAAATTATATAACTTCTTTCTCCTTAATGGAATGAATCGCCTTCCGCATGTTTCAGTACCTTTCAAGGCCAAGGCTCCGGTGGAGGTGATCTACACGAAGCCGCCAGGTTTCCATCGAGGGCCGCCTATCCTCAGCAACCCGCCGGTACCCTACGAGGACGCGAGCTCCTGGTTCCCCGATTCCGATCACCCACCCAGCCAGAAAGACGTCTATTACTCGCAGCTGTACGCGCAGTCGTACGATCCTCACTATTACAACTACATCGCCACGACCGGTAAAGTACGGCCGTATCTGTACGGGAAGTTGGGCAAGCATCATCAGGAGGAGCAGGACGACGGCATCTGGTCGGAGCTGTATCGCGGCTTCAAGAAGCACGGCCTGAGGAACATCATGACACCGACCTTCCTGCTGGGCATGACGCTGCCGGTGGTGACCCTGATGCTCTCCGCCCTCGTGCAGAAGCGGTCCCTCGCGCGCTCCGACGGCGCGCGGGACCTGGGCCAGGAGGACGCTCTGCGAGAGTATCTCGAGAGGTTGCAGAGGGCGATGGAATGTTACGGCGGTAGGAATTCCCGGGACGCAAAACTAGACGGATGCTAGAATCAAGGATGTGACCTGATGCTGCGAATGAGTGACTTGTACCGGATGCTGCGCGAAAAAGTAGCCCGCTGTCGGCCGCGTTGAGAGCCGCATTAGTCATTCAGGCGGCGATAAACGTAAAATGTTTTTAGCACTCGTATTATTTGCATTGATATTAGAGTATTATGGGCTCTTTCTGCGCGCATCATCTTGCACTTCCATTTCGTTTAACGATCAGATGCGATCATTCGATTCTGAGATTTGTTTATTTAACGCGACATTATATCTAGTTTAAAATAAGGCCGCCGCGTTTTGGAATAAACGCACGGCGAGATTAAGAATTTTGTACTTAAATCGTGATAAAGGTAATACTCTTAAAATGGCGCGTGCTTGGTAGATAAACACGTAACTGCATTGAGCGGCAACTGGCCATGTTGATCAAGTATATACCATAGTTGCAGTCTGTTATTTTCTGTCATATCTGACATATATAACTATGGTTTGTAAATATACAAGGTGTTAAGAAAAAACTGCCCACTAAGTACATAGCAATACATTATTCCTTATGAAAAATTAAATCGAAAAGTCCTGAACCATTTTTTTCTATTACGCTTAAGCGTATAAAGCAATAATTATTTTGTAAAGACAATCCAATCGGCGTTGTCCTTTAGTCGGAAGTACGTCAGTGAGTCGCGTTTAATAATAAGCGTGGCGAATTTAGCAATAAATCGCGCACCACCAGGCGTGTAGCTCATTAATATTCTCCCGGCTAAAGGACGATACCGATTGTCTTTATTGTCTTTACATTGTCTTTACAGTTTACAAAATAATTACTGCTTTATTAAGCGTAATATAAAAAAATGGTGCAAGACTTTTCGACTAAATTTTTCATAAAGAACAACGCTATGCACTTAGTGGGCGGTATTTTCTTAACACCCTGTATATAACATTCTTAGGAATGTCGCGTGAATGCAACGTTTCAGAAATATCGGAAACCGCGTAAATTCGTACAGCAAATTTATGCCGTACGAATTAGAAAGAAGCAACGTGATTGCAACGCGCATTGAAACAAAAACGCAATTCAAAGCAACTTTTCCCGACCGAGAAGGAAGGTTTTACGCAGATATTTTTAATTTCCGCACGTACAATCAAACAGTAGCTTCCGGCGGAATTAAAAACGTGCGTGAAAAACAGCATGCTGCACACGCGACTCATATTATATCCGTCGTGCTACTGTACGCGATATCACTGTAACACACAAGTGTAATGACACGCGAGCGTTCCCGCGATGTGTTATTAGTGTGTTATGCAAGACGTCTCTCTCCTGTCTGTCGCAAGTTGTTAGTTAGTTACTGCGTGCTAAAATACAACGAAGTAGGAAAGATAAAAGCTGCTAAGGCCGCTCTTCCGGGGTAAATTTAGGAGAATTAAATAGCGAAAGGCAAGCCAGACTTGCCGATGTTACTGCATCAAACACTCTGTATATATAACGTGTATCTAATATACAAAAAGAATATATGTAATACACTCGCGTTAATTAAAGCACACATTGTGCGTTACTTTGTTTACTGTTCCTGGTGCAACGAACATCTCCCACACTATCCATCTTCCGGGGAATCGAGCGCGGAAATCTTCCTTTTTTTTTTAATGGAAAGGCAAAGAAGAAGGCGCGATAGTGAAATCTTCGTGAGAACTTTCGCATTTCAATCATCGTTGCACCTGCTCACCGGATGAAGATAAATCGAAGAGGAGAAAGAACCAATTATCGCTCCAACAATATTAATTATTTTTTTTTTTCTTAGGTGAATGCGACGACCCCTTATTTCGCAAAGATCTACGAGTCATGAATAATTCAGTTGTTCGTTGCAAGCGATAGAGGAGATAGAGGAGAGTGATTTATCTCTCCATCCAGCGATGCAACCGAAGCGGGACTGAAGCATCGAATTCTAATCTTTGACATGCATCGCATCCTACGCCTTTTATCACGTATGGACGCTCGTCTAATTTACGAGGTTATTAATATATTAGTTCAGGCTAACATAATTGACCTTGCTGTTAAATTGCTAATCCGGCATCGCTCGCTTGAATCGTCAAGCTGTCACGTCTACTGGAAAATATGTCACACAAGTTTTAGAGCGCATTCTTTTATATACTATGCAACGTACAAATTAAAAAGAAAAAAAAACCGATAAAGTTATGATGTATGCAGAAATTTATCGCAATACAATTTTAGTTACAATAAATAGAATTTTGTATATCACTCATTGAATATTTCAAAGTGATATCTTTGTTTGTCAATCACAAACGCGTGCGAATTTGTTATCTATTACAATAATATTGTGACTATCAAATTAAGTTGTTTTATCATAAAAATATGTATTACTAAATGCGGAATAATATGTAATTTATTAAAATAGAGATATCAAGAATAGAATCGATTTAATTCGCGGAGAGTTTTACCACTGCCTTTTAATTTATCAGATACGAAAATAATATAAAATTAATAATTAAATAATATAATTAAACATTATAGTACGTAAAACAAAAATTATTTCTAGGTCTCGCTGTGAAAATAGTAGGAAAGATTAATTGACAATGTACAGAATACATTCTACTTGTATAAGGATGAGCTGTGTTCACATTTTAGAAAGTAATATTAATCAGATCGACGTATCGGGATTAAGCTGGTCATGCCGGTTATGCCAGTTCTATCCTAACAGACCGCGATATATTACCTCTACAGTGTAGCTGTGATCAATCTAGAACGTTAAAAACTTATCAGCGTATGTAAACCGTTAACAATAAAATGTAGGTCGCGCATACGGGTATCTGTTTTTAATTAGCTAAGCCAACAAAGTTGTTGAATAAAAAAGAATCTTATCCTTCGTTGCTTACGGTATCCGCTGAACATTTTCAATTTTATTTTATGAACATTAAATAAAATTACGCGACTAATAAAAATTAATACTATTATATAAAATTATTTATTAGTTAAATATTGTTAAATAGTATTTTTTGGAAAATTTCTTCAAAAATAAAATATGCGTATGTGTGAATAAAAATAAAAATGAATTAAAAAATATGTTATGAAAACATACGTTTAATACTTATTAATTTACGAACATTATTTTTCGTTTTTATTTTTAAGTTGGAATCGAAATTTCACAGAAATAAGATTTCATACATTAATGAATATTAATTAATATTAATGAATTAGCCGTTACAACTTTTAATTTTCATCAGATTAATATCAGATAGAGAACGGATTTATGTCGCGTAAACTTACTTAGACCGTCCGAATCGCTGCCAAATTGATTGCAATCGAATTATTTAATCGAACGTTTGATGGCTCAGCTCAAGGGTCATGAGACCCAACCGTCGTATTGTCTGTGGCATGAATAATTATATGCTGACAAGGCCAGCGTACAAATTGTGCATCCTACAAGTTAAGTATTGCACAAGATACTGATCGCAAGTTTAAAAAAAAATTAAAAATACAAAAATCTGACATACGTTTAAAACAATACTTCACTGGTTTGAGGATCGCAAACGCGGTGAGAGAAATAAACAAACCTGCGATTTATTAAAATAAATTCTAATTTGCTCCATAAAAGTCACAGAGGTTACATCATGAGAATTCTACATTTGATATAGTTAGAAGATATAATATTGGTGTATTGCCCTCGATGATAGGCGACATTTTCTACACATATAACAGTTTGAATACAAGCGAGATACATCGTACTAAATTATATTATGCATGTATTTGAATATGAAAAATATATAAATAATCATATATATAATATATACATATATGTATATGTACATATATGTATATATACATATATAAATGTTATGATTTTAAATATATATATTTATATTTGAATTGTATTTAAACATAATAATTTTAGGAAATGCTTAAAGATTAGATATGTGTACGTATTTAGTACAATGTATCTCTTTTTTTCGTTAACTATTAAGTGATGCTAGCGACAGAGGCAGAACTTTTATTAGCATGTGATCGTTGCAGCACTTTGACCGTTGCACGATACCTCATTGTCGTGAATGAATGCTAAGCCGGTTTGTTCATGATGTTCATTTAAACCCTATTTAACTGGTCAGTCTTTATGTCTCGACAGACATTAACACATTGTTGGTGATTATATTTGATATTATCGTTGTGTTAAAATTGCGCCGTGTAAGGGCAAGTACAAAATATAAATGTGCGCTTTTACCTTCGGATTAGCTTGTCGTAAAATCATGCAACTTCTATATACAGAATGTCTCAACATGTACGAATGGCACTTTAAGGATAAGTATTTCAATTTAGAATCGATTAAGTTTAGCAAAATTGTTATTAATTGTTGAATAATCTTAAAATATTATCTACATATTTCGAGATCTTATACAAAAAGAAAATTAATGAACTGAGAGAAAAATAGACAGGAATTTACTCCGTAAAGTAAATTTCAGATCTTCAAAAATGGAGAAGCGGATTCTACAATTCTTTAAAATAAGTTTTCATAAATTTTACATATAGTAGTCCTGAATTTCAAAGTTAACAATGTAATTTCGCAGAATAAATTCTCAGCGATTATTTCGAATTTATTCATTTTAATAGATCTATTTTCGCCATCCATAAGCAACAATTTCTCTCAATCTTGGTCTATAAGAAATCTTTTTATACTTTTTTTTATTTACTCATATTCACTAGGTGAATGTTTTCTGGTACTCGAGCTGCATTTCAAGACTAGACCTCACTATATGTATACGTATATATTATAAGATAATCTATATATTACTTTATTTATAGTATAGATTTTACTTTTGCATATGCTCGGAACACATTTATATCAGCTGCAAATTTTAAGAGCAATCGGATCGAAATTATGTCTATTATTTATTTACTACAGGAGCGTTATATGTATCACTTTGCATATCTTGCATTGCTTTCGACTAAGAGAGGCGTAGAGCACAGTGCACTTTGCGAACAAAATATATTCAGCTCAGTTTACCATACAACTACGATATAATTATCATCTATAACACATGCTTTAAGGATGATTCAATACAACGTATCGAATCCTTTAATAAAATTTCAGTGTTAGATTATGTCCGGAACACGTATCAGTTTGTTGTCTGAACAAAATTTTATTTCAATAGTCACGAATGTACTTAAATTCATAATAAAAATTCTTTTTATACATGTGTATACACATATACACACGCGTGTATTTATCGTCTCAATATGTATGTACAATGACATGGCAATATTTCTCCTTTTTTGTTCTATCTACAATATAAATTAATCTGAATTCATTTCGCTTTCGCGTAATTCTTTTCTTTAATTTATACAGTTCGCTAAAACTCGTTTCTTTTTTATTAAATAGGCAGTTTAAAAAATCAGAAATATTGAAAAAAGGAGCAAATTAAATATATTATTCTTTCATAACGTATTATAGCCTCTCCTGCTATTTTCCGTTTCTCTCCTGCGAAACGTCGTCTATGTAGGCTAACACTTTCTAAAATATTATTTGCTATAATACTCATGTTATCTTGCACATTCCCTCTCTCTTTCTCTTTTTTTCCGACGAAGGATATGAATATCCCAAGGCTATCTATTATGCGCTAACTTATTCAAACTTTTCTTCTTTAAACGCGAGATTAATAGCATGTCCAACGTCCTTCACGATAAATGCCGGCTTACATAGGCCATCGTCGACCGGCAAGAAATCCCTAGGACTGTGTTCGGGTATAAACTTGGAATCTCGCTGATGTACGCCAGTCTCGACTAAAATACTAATGCAGGCCTTCGCGCTAGGATCCCTCAAGTTCTTGCCAAGGAGTTTCTCGAGGCTGCGGGATTTTGTACCCTCTCCGGACTCGTAGCGGGATAAATACTTATCGTATAGATTCGCGCCGAAAATATCGGTATTAATATTGTCACTGTAAAAAAAAATCGCAGATTATTTTATACAATATATTAATCTATTAAACGCATTTAACAAACCTTCCTATTCGATACATACCCAATAGCATAAATCGTGTCAATATTGTCAATGCCAATGCTTCTGGCGTGATTAACGAGCATTTGATTTGCATGGTAATATGTAATCTCACTAGGTTTTCCGACTAGAGCAGCGTATGTCATGTCTTTGCCTGTAACTTTCTTGTACAAGTTCTCCAGGCACAATAGGAAAGCACCGTGGCCGTATCGCGGAATCGGCGCCTCCGACGCCCAAAGCAAATCCATATTGCATGCCAACACTGGAATGTGTGGATACGGAATAGCAGTAGGCAATCCTGTGGGCATCCCGTTGGTAATTAAAAGATCCACCATTAACTGCAACGATGTTTCCCACGTTGTCGGCTCGCTTAGGAGCAAGATCCCCTCGATTTGCGGGAAATTCGGATCGATCGGACCGCAAATCGGATTTCTCTTCTTCACGTCTATGTAATCTAAGCACGGGAAGTTTTTCACTAGTTCCTGTATAGTCGTCGTCTTCTTGAATCCCAATTCTCGGGCTATATCCTTTATTGGACCTTGACCCGATATGAGAACCTGTTTATTATGAAGATAGTCGAACATTTGCAATGGTGAGTGAGCCAGAACGACTTGTGACTCCATGACTTCGACGCCTATCCACTTCGACAGCTCCGCCGCTTTCTGACTACGCAATGAATTTCCGCTGTTAGTAACGAATATCGTGGGAACGCGAAATTTCCCATTGTCCGCTTGAAGCCGTTTGAAAGACTCTTTTGCCGGCGGCAATATTTGTTTTCCACGTATTATTACCCCGTCGATGTCAAAAAGTAAACCAAATTTTGGTTTTGTACTTAAATGCTGCAAACAGAAAACAATATATCTATGTTATTTGAAGCTAAACATAATTATCATTTAAATTTCATTATCATTAAAAAAAAATCATTAAAATTTTTTTTTTCTATTTTGAAAAGACACAAGCACAAATAGAAAAGTATTATTATTTTTTTATCAGCTTTTATAGATTATTTTTTTTAATTTTTATACTATGTAAACAGTGCTATAGTATTTATAATAATCAATTTGTTACTAAATGTGATTCGTTATATTGTTTTATATTAAATTGTATTTTTTTATAATTTGCATGAATTTGATTACAAATAGATATATGTGATTAATATATTAAACTATAATTTCATGTAATTCTAAATAAATTTTATATATATTGTACAAAAGTATGTAGTTTTACAATGATAAAGAAATACAATTTAATATAAAATAATGAAGCACATTTAGTAACAATTTTATTATTACGAATACTATAGCACTTTTTACATAGTAGAAATATCAATGATAATAATCTACAAGCTGCTGACTAATAAAAAAAATTTAATTCAAATTAAAATTCTTGGATAAAGTGCCTCAAGAACTTTGAACAAGGACACTTATCTTGATAAATTATTTATCAGTGCTTAATGATAAGTGAAGGTAGATTGGCATCGAATGGGTCGACAGAAAGAAAGCAAACGTGACCTCCGACGAATAGGATATGCCATAGCGTTAAAGCCTTCGGCAGGGAGCACGCGTCGCACGCGTAAAACTAAAAATAATGCGTCGCACAATGGCAGAGTTATGAAAGAGCATTATGTAAAATATACGAACAATACGAACGCACAGTGATGACACGTCGTGCGATCGCGATCTCGAGCGCGGGGGAAGGAAGCGAAAGATCGATGATCGTAAATAAAGGAGGGCTAGATCGACCGTTACTCAAAAAGCCGCGTTCAAAAAGGGGAAAGAGGCGAAAGTGGCGGGGAAAACTCACTCGGACTCCGGAGAACCTCGCGACGTCCAGTCGCCGCAGGACGCTCGCGATCGCCATGCCTTCCCCGTTTCCTTCAGCTAGGCGAACTGCGAGGCGACGACGTGCGCGCGCGATCCCGTCGCGACGACCTCAAAGCGTTCGTGAGCCGCCTGTCGCGGCTCGATTATGCATAATGACGCGCCTTGAGGTTATGTTCACCTCACGGCACACACTTCGCTCTCGCACGTACTGTCCGCACGTGCCGTAAGAGGACATAACGTGCGATTGGAGAGCGGCGAAGTGAGAAGCGTTTCTTCCGTTCAGCTGCACTCTCTTGCACTCTCTGTTCTCGAGATAAGACTTTGATTAAATTTAATCGGTGATCAACCTATTGGGAGATATATCTTTACTATTTTGTTAATAAGATAGAATAATTAATTTTTTGTTGGTTCGCCTTGTGGGCAAAAAGGATTAGATCAGGGGCAGTTAGATATTTATTTAACCACGCCTGCTGGTTGATTGATCGTCGATTAAGTTAATTGGAGTTCGATCAAAGTCCAAGAGATCTGTTTGCTTCTAAATTTCTTGAAGGCCTTTCAGTGTGGCTTTGATACGCTTTTTAAAGATGTTTTAAGAATTTAAGAAAAATTCAAGTCTCTGCAAAAATGATTCGAGTCTCTGTTAATATGATTCTCTGCTCAGAGCTGGGTTCTCTCTGCTCTGCTACAGTGGTTTGAATCTCTGCTAAAATAATCGAGTTTCCGACATTTCGAATAAAATTATTATTTTGACTTACAGAAAAATAAAGTGACGTTTTGCAAGAATTAATATAAGAAGTTAATATGTATAAAGAGAATACAACACAGAAATTAAAATTATACAATATTAAATTAATATGTCAATGATTTAATATTTACATTTTATTACTTTGTTACTGATAAAAATTGATTTTTATTTATTATAATATTATGTATATTACAATATGTAGAGAAACATAATGTAAATGCAATGTATAATGTGTGTGTATGAAAGTAAAAATAATAAAGTTCTGATTTAAATTAAAATATTTAGAGTTATGACGTATACCACCTTAATCATAATTATACTTTAATATTTTATCTATTTTCAAGAATTTAGATTTAAATTTAAAAAATACATACGTATATGCTTATTAACCAAAATTTGTATATATATTCCATCTTTATATATGAACCTTTAACTTTTTTTGTACTTGACATATACTTTTTTCTTTCTTTAAAAAGATTTTGAATGTCGTTCCGCGCAGAATCTCTGAATGGAGATAAATCAAATGCAGTATGCAGTAACGTGCCGCGTGCACGCGCGTGCGTGTGTGTGAGTATGGCAGATTGAGGTTAGGATTAAACGTACGCTCGCCGATCGAAAATTTCGCTCGTTCAATATGTTTATCAAACCGTTCAAAGTCAAGACTAATTACCAGTTGAAGGGAACTGAGAGGTTTGTGAAATTTTTCGGACATTTTGATAATCCGCGATTCGGTGTTTTAGCTTCAGGTTAAACTCCGTATCCTCATCTGTCAAACAAACATCTTTTCCGCAAGCATCTTATACATACTTCCACGAAAAATAAGAGAGAATTTGCAAGTCTAACTATAATAATTAGATATCTTACAATATATCAGAGTACATTTAATTTACAATATTTATATTAACATGTCCTAAGTGAAGAGAGGTAATTAATTATGGTTGTTTCTTTTCAGAAAAAAATTATGCGAGGAGGTATTGGCGGCATATCCGAGTCTGTCGGACGAAGAGATTCAGTTGTTGTTGCCCAAAAAGGAACCCATCAGCATTATGAAAATAGTAACGCACAGTGGACACGTCGGCAAAGTATACTGCGTCGCCAAGATACCCATGTTCTTTCAGCTGGACTCGTATGACACTCTGCTCTTTCCCACAATTTATACGTTATGGCACCATCCATATTTATTGAACCCCTTCACCACACACACGCCAGTTGTGTCAAAATTGCTAGGTGGTGCAGATCTCATGTTGCCCGGGTTGATTCTGAAGGAGCCGGTGACCCTGTACAGCTTTGGTAAACTGCCAAAGGGTACTCCAGTGCTGATCAATACCGAGGACAACAAGGTTTGGACCTTTATCATCCCACCAGTTAATTGTACATGATAATGTTGATGAGAGAAAAAGAGTATTTCTTCTGTAGGCAGCAGCCGCCGTCGGCGTGACTGCCCTTTCCAGCGAAGATATGTACATGGCAGCTGGACATGGAAAGTGCGTTGAGGTTTTTCACGTCATCGGTGACATGTTGTGTCAATTGGGCAAACCACCCCTGAGGCCCGATTTGGGACTACCAAATGTCGACAATCCTACAAATACAGTGGAGAATATCGAGTCGAGTAATCAAGAGGCGGTCGTAGATCAAAGCGAAATTCTATCGGTTAAATTAGACGAATTAGACCTGAGCGAGAATCCGAGCGACGTAGTCAAAGACGAAATTATTTCTGAGGTACACACGCCATATTTTCTTTAAAAAAAAAAGACGAAAAATTGATCGCTTTTATGTTATTTAGGAACATATAGAAGAAGATGTAGAAACTGAAAATGTACAAATTTCAAACGTAGTTGAACCGGAAGTGGTAGATCCGGTCGATGAGATGGACAGCCTATTAGAATATTGTTTCTTGAAAGCATGCAAAACATCGGTGAAGTCTAACGATTTGCCCATGCTGTCGTCTAACTTTTTCAAAAATCACCTGTTAGCCGCTTGTCCGCCGGGTAAAAACGTTGACGTAAAGAAATCTCGATACAAAAAATTATCGATGTTTCTAGCAGAAATGAAGGCTAAAGGAATTATCAATACATCTATTACAAAAGGCGTCGAAACATTGCTGTCTATTAAGGTAATATTTTTTTCTCTTCCATAATCAAGAAGCTTTTTCAAACTGATTCATATTCTTAGATTACAAAGAATATATCAAAAACTGATTAGGATATCAAGTAATTACAAGATATTTTGTCAAATTTAAGTTTGATCATCCGCTTGTGAAACGATTAGTTGTTACCGAAGAAGCAATTGCAGTCGAACCAGTGGTTTCGAACAGCGCTGTCGTGTCGGAATGTTATAAAGTCACTGCTGACGTTCTGCCAGTTCTATCAAAATTTGGCTATGAGTAAGTATGTACAACACTTGATAAGTAATGTCATTTTATCGCGATGCAATGGAATTGTAGAAGAGTTTTCTATACGATAATGGTAAAAATCGCTAAACGTGTTACATCGTTGTAATATATAAACGTGCATATTATGTTCATTTTATATCGAATACATGATGATAATTGCAGAAAGGGTGACGTAATGAAAAGAACCGACATCAGAAAATGTTTTACCGAGTACGTGAAAGCGGAAGATCTGCAGAATGGAAAGTAAGACGATTTCACGTATTAAACTAGATTTCACATCTTTTTGCCTATTGACAACGTTTAATTTTGCAGAACGTTAAAGCTGAATCCCCAATTGGCGGGAATCATGCGGACTAAGGCTCATCAAGAGACGCTGACAATGGAAGATGGAATAAACAAATTTATCGGACGCATGACGCACATGCACGAGGTTACCCTCGCCGGAAATACTTTGTTGCACACGGGAAAACTGGAACCGATCGACATGAGAGTGACAGTGCGATCAGGAGGGAAGAAGGTAAAAGCGGTGGCTTTTAAGTGATGTAAGAATTATTCGTTTTTCTGACGGCATCACGCACAAATTACAGGTAACTTTGGTGAACAATCTGGAGACGTTCGGGATCAATCCGAAAGAATTCAGCAAAGAGTGCCAGAGCATTGGCGCGAGCGCGACAATCACTGATGATCCCGGCAAAAAGACACCTAGCGTTCTTGTTCAGGGAAATCAAATTTTATACGTGTACAAATTACTCACAGGTGAGTCGCTTTGACTTTAATATTTATTTTGATATTTTACAATCATGCAACTTTCTGTAACTTATTTATTATTTACAGAGAAATATCAGATAAAAAAGAATTATATAAGAGGCTTAGAATTCGCCCCGAAGAAGAAAAAATAGATGTTTTAATGATTGTCAATACTGAAACCATTCCCGTGGTTTTAATTTCTTTTTCTCGAGATTTTGTTACAAATGGATATTTAATATTGAGTGCAATTTTGATGGAACAATTTCAATCATAACTCGAGGAACGCTGCCGTTTTAATCATTATGGAATCATGTCTTTTAATAGACTAAGATAATTGGAGAATCCAACATTTATCTCTTACCAGAAAAAATACGTGATAAGTAAATAAAAGCAACTTAGAAATATACAGCATATGATTTCAGTATTATTATATTTCCTAATCCTCCGTATCATTTCATCATATTATATAAAGCATATGTAACAGCTGAAGAAAAAAAAAGAAAATCTCTTGAGGCGCAATCAGTAGGTAACATTCATGCGAGAGATGACAGGCGATCGAAGTTTCTTAATATAATTTATTATATATTGAGGTTTCAACATGGAAAAGTACAAATATTGCAATATGGGGAGGGCCCGCGAGCTCTCCTCGGGTAGGAGGGAGGGAGGGAGAAAAGCAGGAAGGCAGGATGGGATTTTTCGATTTGCACAGAAGAGAAGGGGCGACGTACGTAAAGAGGATATCTCTTGCGGGATACAGGGGTGCTGCGTTTGGATGAAAACCGAGAGCGAACCGCGTATACGTGTATAATGTATATGTATATGTATATAATCATATTTCTCACATACATATATATATAATATATATACATATATGTATATATTTATATTTATATATATCTTCATGTCGCGCGTTTTTTATTTCTGCCTTAAATTTATCTCTTCTCTTTTTTTGTTCTTTTTCGAGACGACAGGATGCCGACGGACGTCGCGGAAAGCGGTAGAAGACGCCCGTCGGGTGTGTTTCCTTTTTTTTTTCTCTCTTTTGCACGGAATAAAAGGAAGGTTCCCTCCTCTCCACGGCCCCCGCATATATTTAAAACTCGTTTTGTTCTTCATTTTTTTCTCTTTTTTTTCCTTTCTTCTTTTGTTACTACTTGCACGCACGGGCGCGTCACGGAAAGTCTTGCGACGCGCGCGCGCGTGTTTCGTGACAGTAATTACGATTTTTTTCCTTGTTCTCTCTCTTTCTCTCTATCCTCTATCTTTCACTACTCTCTCACTATCATGATCATCATCCGATAAGATTGCTGGTGTTATCATCGCTTTGCGCCTTCCCTAATCGTTTCGCAGACATACGATCGATCGAGACGTAGCGATCTGTCCCACGCTTCTTTTCGTCGCGCGCGCCTCGCTTGATCCATAAATCATCGTTGTATCGTCGCGCACGAAAGAGGAAACAATTGAAGATACGAATTAGAAGAAAACACCGCCAATTCTCGTGACTTTTGCCAATTCCTTCCGACTTGATTATTTTTTTCTCTTCATCATTCTCAGATCATTCGTTCCATGACGATGTCTTCTTCAATTCGTATCAGCACGATTAAATCAATCGCTAATTCTCCGCTCCGTTCCCAAAGAATCTAATCAGTTACTTTTTTTCTCGTTAGCTATCTTTTAGTCGCTTCGATGCTTCAATAATGATCGCCTAAAAGTCTAAAATTCGTGGGCAGTTTGCCGCATATACCGGATTTATAAACGTCATCAGTCTTCTCTCGTTAAAGCACCGAGCGACTAACCGACCGTTCTCTTCCGCACGATTCTCGTCTATTCCGCGAAATCGCGATTTCGGGCACGAGAAAATCGCGGCCAGAGGTACGGTGCTCTTCCTCCTATACCAGAAGTCCGATCGCCACGACTCGATCATCATCGGCTTATCAGCGATTTACGTCCGCGGAGGAAATCCTCGCACTCACCCTTTCACGCACTTTCACCACGTTATCTCACTCTCTCCCTTTCTCTCTTTTTTTTTCTATTTCATTCTGCCTTCTCGGGGATATATGAAACGCTGAAAATGTAAGTCCAGTTTCGGTGGAGTTTGTGAACAAATGTATTCTTTTTATGAATAATGAATCATTCGCGTCGGATTTTCCGCAGTCATTTTAATCGTACTTAATTTCTTTTTTACTGCAAAAGAGGAAATTAAATTTTCAGCGCCTCATACCTGTACTCGTCGTTGTTGCCACCGCGAGAATAATTATCCGAATCTCTTTTGCTCTTTTAATACACTCACTCACTCTTTTTTTTCTCTCTCTCTTTTTTCCCCTCTCGTTCTCTCGCTCGCACGGTCTCTTTTGCCTTCGGAATTTTCGTAGTTTTCTTTTTTTTTCTCTTTTATGCAACACATAATGCGACTAGGTAGTACAGATTAATTAATAATTAATATCGTTAGTTATACAATAATAACGTATGACTAGACAATGCAAGATAATAATTATATCGTAAATAGTAATAATCATATTATGGATCGCAATTTATATCAACAATGTGGTGGTGGCGCGCACGTATTTCGAAAAATGTAGTGTCTAATTATCGTTTCTTACGATCTGTACGTGTGTTCGCTTTTGTTTCCTCGTGTGCGTGTTCCCGCGTGCGTAACTATTTCCCGCTTCCCCGTATGCATGTATATAAACGTACATGCATATGTATATGTGTTCGCTCTTTCTTCAAGTGCGGCCCATTCGTCCTGCCTCGCGAATGTTACATCGTGAATGGAATCGGAGGGTGAAATCCGAAGGGTGAAGTTTGAATTTTAAGCTGCCCGACAGCTGAGAATCCCGCAACGTTGGTCGAACAAGCAGAAGTAATTTTTACTCGAGATTTTATTCAATATATATCCGATTCAATCCGCGATGCATCCGCGATTTAGAAAACAAAAAGGATCCTCCCTCTGCCGTTCCGTTTCTACGTGTAACGTCCCACTTTTACGCGCCTGTTTTATGTGTATGTTGTAGGAAGCTTTTTGCGTTTAAGTTATCGTCGGTATCCCGATTAACCCCTTAAAAAGTATCGATAATGCATCGACGATCGTAAAACGCGGCGGTCAAACGGTGCGCCGCGTTCCGTTCGAGGGAAACGTTTTTTATTAAACGGATCCAGCTGTCGCGGTGAAGTGCACGTGATAATCCTGCCGCGCGATCCTACAAAGTACATCTACGGAAATAATGAAATCATTATATATCTCTGACAAATGAATGGCGACGCGACGCGACGCGACATGACGTCTCGCGGATGCTCGATCGACGTTGATTCACGAATGCCGTACGTTCGTACAGGATCGAGACCGAGCGAAGAGCACGAACGAGCACGAACAAACGAGCTCGCTTTAATAGCATGGTGGAGCTGCAGTTATTTTTTCTTTTCGGCACGTCAAAGGGTGCATTCGTTCACGAACGTTCGCAATCGTTCGCTCGTGATTGTTCGTCTTTGCAACGACCTGGCCCAATCTTATTGTTAGATGGCAACGCGCGAGATGTCCTGTGTCGGCCGCGAGCGCGTTATCTCGCAACGATATAATAAGACATACGCAATAATCTGATAATAATATTCGAGACGCGTAATATCGCGCTCCGTTCACTAATAATAATATACGTAATAGCATGACAATAATAATAGCAATAATAAGAACGATAATAACACCAATAAGTATATGTGTATACAGAGTTGTATCGAGAATATAATATGGTAATATCCCTCTCACTTTCTTTCTCTCTCTTTCCCAATCTCAATTTTTTCCAATCTCTCACTCTCTCTCTCTCTCTCTCTCTCTCTTCCTTTCTCTCTACGCATTGCTATACGTAACGGAAAAGCCGTTTCCGCGATTGCACAGGTGAACTAAGATCCCTAAAGGTGTAACGAGGGAAAACATTTCTCTGGGACCCCCCCTCTCGACCCGGGCCCCGTAAACCTCCCTACTCCTTAAGAGGTTAAAAAACGTCCTAGAGACTCTCTTTCTCTCGTCCTTGTCGTTTAATGTTACACGATATGCGGTTTCTGCGGCGTCGACGCCCGTCGACGATGGATCTCAACGGAGAAGTCGTCGGCGGGCGTCGGGCCTGCCCAGGGCTTGCTTCAGGGTGCAGGTTTTTCAAATCCGAATTCCGACGAACGGAAAAAAAAAAATCGACCGGAAAGATCCTTGGGAAAGGCGAAACTCTTCCGTTTATCTTCCTCCAGTCTACGTCTTATCATATATTGGTTTTTTTTTCCCGCTTCGATACGTCCGCACCGCCGTGCGTTCTCTCTCACGACGGCGTCTTAATTATATATACAATATATATATACAAATAAAGCACGTATGTGTATATATATAATATATACTAGTCGCGGTCTCCAGTCGGCGCTCACGGAAACCCCGGGGTTTAACCCGCAATTAATTCGGCGGTTGCCGAAGCGGCAGCAACTCTCATTAGATCGATCATCTATTAATTAATTGCGAATTTCATCCGAATTAAATATTACGGTCAATCTTCAAGCTATCGGGGGTTAAACTGTCTCCGTAAGTTTTCGCAGTGCCTTGAACACGACAGTCAATATTTCGCAATGATAGGAGAGCATTGATTTCGCCGACGAGTTCGAGAACACTGCATCGCCGAATGCTACGAGCTATATAGAATTAATAACGAAAAAAACGCTCCCTTCAGGTACGCGCGGATATTTTCTCGCACGACATCCAGAGCATACTTTTACGTCCTAATGTTTTTTTTTTTCTTATTTGAGCTCTGTGACGTAGTAAAGCTGTTCGCAGTAGTAAAGTTTGGTGTATGGTCAGACATGCTCGATGAGCCGATATTGTTTCCCGTCCCGATTCGATCGAGTCGATACCCCCGTCGTTCGCTTCACACTTCCCGCGAGGCCTAAGGAGTAAAATCTATTTTTTTTTTGTTTGCGAGTCAACACTGGTCGTCAGTGGGTGTTTCTCTTACATTCCGATTATCAAAAATTTATTATTCTCCTCGCTTGTCATTACGCACTAAATAACTTCATCGATCGCCTAACGCCGACTGCCTCGACGAATATATTGGTACTTATCACGATGGTCGCCGCTTCAAAATTGATTTCGAATTTAATGCAACAACCCCCTAATTATTCTAACTCCCTTACGCTCCCTTTATCCCACCCTCAGTTCGTCTATTAATCGCTACGCTTTTTTTTTTTAATCGTATCATCGTTAAGCATCGAGTACCGCGAAATTGGAAATGCTTAGGTCTTCGCGATACTATCGCTATTATTATCACTTGGAGTTTTATGCAGTCCTTGGTGCGAATTGTCCGATTAGATTGGAAGCATTAAGGATTCGCGCGAAATTCCTCTCGCGAAGATATAATCTCTTTCTCTCCCCCCCTTCTCCTCCGAAATATTGAATGACACTAATTTACACATTCGCGTGCGAACGATCTGCTATTTGATTATGGAATAAGATATTTTTTCAAAGTATATGTTTACATGAAGAAAACCTAGAGAGTTTAATCAATTCAATTTTCGCGAAAGAATTCGTAATCTTTTATTTTTATGCTTGAATTTATCACGAATTACGCTAGTAAAAGTGATTACAATTTTTATAATGTAATAAACTTGACTTTTTAAGAAAAAGAAGAGGAAAGAAATAACGGCGAAACGATCTCATTGTATGAAAAGGTTGAACGACCATTGCAATTTTCGCGGATCTTCTTCCATAACGTTTTGAAGCAATTCCAGAACACATCGAAAGCTATCGATATTCGAACAAAAGTCCTTCGCGTCAACATTCTGATATCCTTGCTCATGTTCGTTCGCCCACGTTGTTCTCCTTCCACGTAAACGAATGCACGTCGCGTAATATCTTAGCGTTATCGTTATCCTTATTATAATGTATAGCTATCGTGCATGGTTTCTCCTCCTTAATACCGCTCTTATTACTCGGTTACAGTAAATATCGCTATTAATACCGTATAAACCCGTCATAAAATACATCACTTTATTTAGATCCGCATACTTTCGCTTATGGCATCTACAACGTTAAGCGCCTCGCCTTTTTCGCTGCACACGTTGCGTCAATTGATCACTTATTTCAATGATAGCATTTCCAGATCCAGCGGCGATCCTTCTCCCTTGAAGACGCGTAAAAATGAAAAAACTGCTTTCTTTCTACGCCTAATTCGCCTAATTAACGCCGTCAATCGGTTGATTATTTTATTTTAAAATCGATCGATTAACTGATAAAACACGCTGTCAATAAAAAGTATATGTAAAAGAAAGAAATAACTAATTGGGATCTTGTCGGTGAATTATTTAATACCACTTAAAATGTTTAGTTAAACTAGTATAAATTGTAAATATATATAATAAATTATTATATATATAATTACTATAAATAAATTGTCGGTATTAAAAGTAAATGATTGAGATAAAGATCCGTTCCGAATTTCATTAAGAAATCTTGATATCGCTCTTTTCTCCAGGATATTTCACTTATCATATTGTTCAGCATATTATAGCACGATTATACCAATGAATGGATTGCAGATAAATAACTTTCTAGCGCACTCTCTGGAGCGGGTAATTAGTCGCATAGAGCGACTAATTAGACGGACACGTGGGATGACCGAATGTGTCGAGCATTCATTGTTTTTGCATATGTGCGTGATTAATTAATTCGTCCATTCTCGTCTCGCGTTAATCCTCAATTGATAATGCGAGCTCTCTCATAGTTATGATCATTACAATCACGTCTGAAAATTTTCCAAATAAAAAATTAATTCATTGTTAAAGAAAATTAATAAAACTGTTTCTAAAAAAAGAGTATATATATATACATCTTTTATATCTTTCTAATATTAGAATAGAAATATTGTACACTGTTCTCTTTATCACCAATCGAGGATTAATCTCGCAGATAATCGTACACGCAAATTGATCAGATGATCTGATATATAAATAAAATATGTTAAAGAAAACATTAATCATATTGTAATTTCCCTCGTGATCACCCATTTATGATTCGTTCGTGTGCGTGATTAACTTTCCACGTTTCCTCATCTTTCCGTTCAATTGACCGACAATAATTACAGAAAATCGTAAATGTAACAAGTCTATTGTAACATTATTTAAAAGTATTAAAAAATTATATTTGTTCAAAAACTTCAAGATTAAATATTATTTCATAATTCATTTTTTAAGAGAAACTGCTTGAGGTGTAAAAAAATTACAAAAACAAGTGATGAGCCACGAATCAAAGTTAACTTTCCCATGCATTTCTTTACATCATAATTTGGCGTTCACTTTCTTTCGTTGATTAATAGTCAATAGGAAAAGATGGTATTATTATTCAATTGAAAGAAATATTGAATGAAATCTATTTCCGTATCTCAAAGTGTGTGCGTGTTTAATGTCTTTTTCCCATCCCTTGATTTTATCCATCGATAGTATTTACTCGCCAGTCGTAACGAAACTGTGAAACAAATCTTCACGTGGAAATTATATCGTGTATCAAGCGGTGTGCGTGATTGGAGCTCCTAGATCCTCTCAATGGCTTGATACTCTGATAACGAGAACGAAAAGTAATCAGATAGCACAGAAATGTAAGTTATTCAAGGAATCGTATATATTTCGTCCAAAGTGGCATAAACAGATCATTCGTCTATTTACAGTTACGATTATCGTTGGTAAAATACGGACAGATTTTTATCTCGGATTCTTCGGTGAAACGAGACGAGAAACAATCTTACACTATTTCGCTTTCACTCGCAGGATCGTGCGACCGAAAGAAAATGATATTTTACTGTGCGCTTCGATCGTATCAATTTTTTTTCTATAATTCAACGAAAAGCAAAATCTCTCTCTCTCTCTCTCTCTCTCTCTCTCTCGCCTCTCGCATTCTTTTTCCAGATTAATGCGCTTAACGCTAATTTATAGTGCTTTTCACGATTCATTCGTGCACCCTTTCCTCTTTTCGCATTCGCTTTTGCCTTTTCTCGTGGCACGACTTGTCCGTTTAATGACAATTGTCCTATCTCACGACTGGAAATATCCAAATAGAAGTATTGCACTGCGTTAGCCTGCCTGACAATAATCTTTATATGAACACTTATACATACAACGCGTTATAATATCGTAATGGTAAAATTGCTGGTAGTCATAGTACAGTAGGAGGAGATCGTCGCGCGACAAAAACGACGACGACCCGCCAATGCATAGATCGGAAAATATCGATCGTGTCGACGATCTCTTAATATCTGGTAAACTATTAAACTTATCGGAAAATTCTTCTCAAAACATAATTCGTGCAACGGAAAAATCGACGTTCGCTTTAGCCCTAGAATGCTGCCAGTACTTTGCGATGTGCCAAACAATCCCGACATCTACTTAACGCTACATTGATGTGACACCGTTACGGGAAGTGTCATAGCATACATTAACATTCTAGGATTAATAGTTGATACGGAAAATAAGAAATACATAGTGTTATAAATATCATATAGTTATGTAATACTTGTCTTAATTATTCAATATAAATTAATGAATAAATAGAGCAAACTCATTGAATAGATTAATACTTGTTTCAATTTTAATCAAGTAACTCCAACATTTATCTAGAATCAATAAAATATATGCTAATACACAGAACTTTGTTACGTTTAATTAAGATAAATCTCCTTTGTATTCCTTCTCCGGATAATACTTTTCTATATGCCAGAAAAGAGAAACTCTCTTTGGTTTAGTAATGATAATATTTCAGGTATCAGGTTTCATTCGGATCCACGTCGAATATGTGTGCCCTTTGTTACAAAGGGATGTACGTTTTTGGCGATAGTATGACTACGTTATATAACTTGAAGTCGATAATCAAAAGCGCGTATATACATGTACATATGTATATATGTATGTATATATATATATAATATTTCTCTCGGCTTTTGTACGTAGAGGGTTAGCGCGCTGTGGAATGTTTGGGAATGTACGTGAACATTCTCGTCCGTCCAAAATTATATACCGCGTATAATGAATAATACAATTAGTTACGGAGAAATTTAAATCAAATATCTCGAGAATTGTCTCTAGACGCAGTTTACTTTTTATTCATTTAATAATCTAAGTAGACTGTATGCATCGGACGAATTTTCTGTTGTAATTATTTTTTTAAATTCGATCTGCTAAATATTACGTGACTGTACTTGTATTTTCAGTGCTTTATGTGTGTAAAAAAAACAATTTCAAATTATATAAAAATTTTAAAAATTGCAACAATTCCGATTCTCAGAGATACACGCGGTGGACTTGAAAAGCGGAATATGAGATCGTGGACGAGAGAAGGAAGTCTTTCGTATCGCGCGAGAACCCTCAAGATTCGGATGGAATGTTTTCATAGAACGATCGATATTGGCCTCTGATCTTACTTATACAACAAACACCTCCGCACAAATACTCCGTCGAAAAATTAGCCTTCATCCCTCTCGCCCTTGCTAATGAATTTTAACACTTTTGTAATACTCTCTCTCTCTCTCTCTTGCGCTCTCACGACAGTAAAAGGATAAATTCGGAAAAAATGTCAAAGTAAATATCAAAGTCCTAAGTAGCAACGTTCCTTCTTTGTTCTACACGATTATACGAATTATATTACGCTCTTTCGGAACTACTTTTTCTTTGGTTATTAACTCTGATTCACGACACGCCGCGAGTGGAAAAATAATATCCGCCGTGCTCTTGTCGTAAGTGGATTCGTAAGTAGAATGGAGCAGAAAAGAGTTGCCGGATTGCAATGCAAATCCTGAAAAAGATTTGCGTGTGCGAATATTAATTCTACCCACGGTAGCGTGCCGGGAATACAAGCGAGGATCGTCGCTAGGACAATTTCTCCCGTATACGTTCAGCGTTACATTCAACAGTAAGCCTAACTGCCTGCTTTTGTTCGCCTAGCGTATCGAATTCGAATTTGAATAGCCGTTGTGTTTAATTCGCGTCATCGTATACTGATAGGGAGCAAAGGATCGCTGCCGGACTTCCTCGAGATGCTCGATAAAAACGCTCGGGAAGGAAGATCATCTTCAATTGGCTTCTAATTCTCGCGTTGACGCTAGTAAACGCCCCGCTTCGAGTAGGCCTCATCTCCCGCGACTGCATACGATCGGAGTGACTGACAATGAGACAAGCTGGTCCCGAGCCAAACCAGTCTGGACCAGTCTCGACCAGCCTGGTTTAGGAGACGGAGCGATTGTGCACGATTTTTTTTTTCCTCAATCATTCTGGACGCGGTAAACTTCGTTTTGTCCAACAAAAAAAAAAGTTCAAGGGCAGTTGGAAAGAGAAGTCTCCGTCAAAGAGACTTTCCCGATGTTCGTCGAATGCTCCCGAGCGTGTTCCTCCCCATGCCAGCGAAATCGACTGGGGCTGGTATCAGGAGGACCCAGCAGAACCCCGAAACTTCCCTTTCCAGCCTTCCCCTCGAAGGGCAGCTTCGTCGGAAAGCTACCTTCGTACTTCGTAGTCGTAGAATGAGATTCCTCGCTATAACGCGTCGCCGCGCATCGTACGCGCATCGAAGTACAAGTAACTTCCTCTAGTCGCACGAGGACGCTTAATTCGAGTAGCTTAATTAAAAACGCGAAATTACGAACGTCGGTCGTTGCGAGATTCGGTAACAGTCTTATCGATGAGCGAGCGAGTCTCTCGGCGCCATCGTGATTCGGAAAGAAGAGAACGACCGATGCGGTTGCATCGCGCCTAATGGATATTTAAACGAGATGATCGGGCGATCAAGACGCCAATGTGGCATATTTTGCCGCGTATCAACTGATCGTAGCTGCTACGTTATCGCACGTGCGTGCGGGCCTCCCTCTCTCTCTCTCTCTCTCTCTTGTCGAGGTTGATCGATTGTCAATTTGATTAAATTACCAACGAGACGGTCATGCCGGATTTGCAAGACGCAAGATTGGACCGCCGTAAAATGACGATTGTCTCGTTCAAAGCGGAGTGCAATATTACACTGACAATCAATTGGCGACGATCAATTGAGCTCGCAGGAACGCGCGAAAACTGGAAAAATATTTTTACGCACCCTGGCCACGAGAAGGACCCGATTTCCTTTCATGTAGAAGATTATAGACCGGAAGAACTCTACCCTTCTTCTCCCCTCCCCCCGCGATTAATTGCGAAATCTGTTCCATTAAACGCACAATGAAAATCTTCGGGACACCCGTTAGAAAACCGTTATCTTCGTTTATCTCGAAATTGTTCGTGTTTGTATTCGCGCGCTTGACTTTCCGTCGTTTTCTGTATTTTTTTTCCGTTAGAGAGTTTAATAATTACATTTATATTCTTATACTGTGTACTCGAACGTTTGTGTGTGAATATGTGTGTGTGTGTGTGTGTACGTGTGTGTGTGAGTGTGTGCACATGTGACATTCTCGCTTCTCTCATGCCTTCTTTCGCTCTCTCGCTTTTACTCTCTCGTTCGCTTGCTCTCTTCTCCCAAGACCACGTCAATCGTTCTTCAGATTCTCTTTTTTTTTCGCTCTCTCGTTCATCCCCGCGCAGTTATCTTGTTCTGTTTTTTTTTTTAGTATCACTATAGAGTTATCGTAATTAAATATTTATACACCCATTGACAGACTAGCTACCACGTTTTTTTTGTTTCGTTTAAATATAGTTTCATAGATATCAATTAATTTAATTAATTAATTAGTTATTATAAGTTATGATAATTAATAATTAGAATAATCAAAACATGTACAGAAGATTATAGATTATCTCACTGTCTCTCTTCCCCTCTCTCTTTCCGCCTATCCTCCATGCTTTCGCTTTCATTCCCCGGACTCACGTAATTTTCCTCCCTCGCCCATCTAATCTCTCTGCCCCTGTTTCCTTCTTATTTCACCTTTTTTTTTGTTACAGAGTAGTTACCAGTTTTTTTTTTGGGTCGTTGTGGCTCGCCTCGGAGTAATTTCTCGAGTACTTTAAATATTTTCTATTTCATTCTCTCACTCTTTCACTCTTTCGCATTCGCTCTGATTCTCTCTTTCTCCTATTTGCACAATATCCCCGGTCTCTCTCTCTCTCTCTTTCTTTTTTCTTTCTCCCGCTTTCTTGTCTGTATTTTTTTAAATTAGTTAGTTTAGACAGTACATAAATACTTTTCATTTTTTTTTCTTAGTTAGGCCTACGGTGAGCTTGCTTGCTAGAGTTGCTTTTGCTGTTTTCCCCACGACATTGCATCCGTTCCGCGCACGATTCCGCATTCATGCACGACGGAAATGCATGCGTTGCGTGCGCGCTCAAGTCCGCAAAAATGATATCCCACCCGTTTCGCGTTACGCAATTTCATTACCTACCCCTTTCATAAATATGTTGCCAACTCCGCAAGTGCCGCTTGCATCCACTTTGCAAAAACTATTGTAACTGATTAAAAATAAAAATATTTTTCAAGTCTTACATTCAACTTGCATAAAAACCGTTAATCAATCCAAAAGTTGAAATAATTAAATTTACGAGAAGAACCAATTATCATGTCTTACAACGCAATTATTCAAAATCTTTAAGATATTGAAAAAAACCAAGGTTGCGGACGGGTAGAAAAATGCATGCAAGGGCGCTCGCGGAACCTGCAACGATGACAATTACAGTTCGCGGATGTAACTCCCGTTCTCTAGACGACGAGACTAATCGAGCGATGAGAGGGTAGTCGAATCGGAAAAAAAAAGTTTGGAGCGGGCGATGTTTATTCGGTCATTGATGGTGGCGTAATGATGGCACAATTGCAGATCGGATGATCTCTCTCTCTCTCTCTCTCGTCAAGGATTTTCCCTATACACTACACCTGTATTTCCCTCGTAACACGAAGGAAGATGGCGATCGATGATGAACAATGACGATGGGTGAATGAATCAATGGCTATGAGTCTTGTAATAAATTTATTATGCCGCATTTAATGTATGAAATGGAATAATGATTACGAATGGTCGCATGAATTTATGCGTGATAGTGAACGATTTGATGAAACAGATCGTGGCATTACGGTGGTGATACATAACGACGCGATGTGAGATGATCAATGTGTCAGCGAGTCGACGAATGAGTCTTTAAAGCGAAACCGAAACGATCCTAGGATGAATGCCACGATTGCGATAGATGACACGATGCGATTAATGACAATGATTCATGGACAATCTCGTGATTTACAACTAACAAACAAATCGCCGCCACACACTGGCGACGATTGTGCATACTTTTAGCATACAGCGACGCTGCTTCGACTTTGTATCCGGAACGGCTTCGCTGAAAATCTCCGGGCGGATTTATCGTTTCGCCTCCGCGAGAGATCCTCGGCAATCGGGGAAAGTGGAAAATTACGAAATTTACGCCGCGAGTTTTCAGCGAGGCCGTTCGCAAAACGATCCCATCGGCTGGAATCCCTTTGACCGATTATCAGTATTGCGAAAAGAAAAAAAGAAGGAAACGAAGTCGGTTTCGTTGTCATTCGAAATTTCATTCCCAGCTCCGAACAATTAATTTCGTCAGTGTCAATGACTGTTATGATTGCACTTAATTATATATAATTAGCTTCCTCTTTGTTTCTCAATTGTTCGTACAATCGGCTTCGTCTTCGGCGAGGCGCCAGTCCACGGGGAAAGATAACGTTTTTTTTTTTTTTTTCTTTTGACTACAGCACCACTTTTGAATTTTCCCGGAGCCTGCGCCTCGGCCGACCGATGGAGCTTTTATATTGCACAGATGCGAGGCGAATAAACATCGCGCGCGCGCACTTTATTATGTCGATCGACCTCCAAATTCATATGCATATCGAGAAATATCAGCAATGAATAATCGGAAAATTATGAGTAACCGGTAGGGAGTGATAATATGAGAGTGATCGATGCGGCAAGCCTTCAAAATATAGCTTCTAAAGTAAATAGTACAGGTAGAAGGTAGAATCAAGCGGATTTCTTTTACCAACGTCCACATTGCTAATATTTCCAAGGCGATCTGAACGCGAGTAAGGAGAAAATTTTATATCGTTAGAAAAGTCCGTATTTCCTGCTGCGACGTGTCAACGAATGCGACGATAATTCTCAATTGGAATTAACGGAACGTCCGAGCCCGACGCTTCCGGTGCCCGGCACCGCCGTTCGTTCCCGCCGTACCGCCGGCTCGCTCTCCATCCCGGCCGAGCCCCCTCTCATCCCTCGCGTCTCACCCCGCCGAGAATACACCGGTTTTCTCCGCGAACAATTCCGCGCCTACCCCGAGAGCACCCGTCGTCGAAGTCCCCGCGAGGATCGCGCGCCTCGCGATCCTCGGGGATCCCCCGTCGACGACGAGTACGTCCCGGCCACTTCGCCAACGAACGAGCTAATCCAGGAGATCCCCGCGAGATCCGCCGTGTTTCGAGTAGCCCCCCCCCGAGGCCGCTCGCCAAGTCGCCGGTCCGGGACACGCGCGTATCCGGGCGAGACTCGCGACGACTCGCGGAGACTCGAATACGGCGGCCACGCGAGAACGACCCAATAATAACGCCGTTGATCGTCCCGCGACGTTATTTCCGCCCTTCCCGCAACAATACTCGAGATTCCCACCATGTCGCGCGCCGATCGTCGTCCGACCGATTGAGCCGCGTTCGATTTTTCTTCCAGCACGCGCCTTTCCCGTCTCCCCCGCAATCTCTGCCCTACCTTTCTCTTTCTCTCTCGCTCTCTCTCTCTCTCTCTCTCGCTTTCTTTCTTACTCTCTTTCTCTCTCTCTCTCTCTCTTTCATTTTTTACGAGTATAAGAGGGTACGAGCGCTAGTTAGTAGTACAATAATATCGATAATGCGACTAATGGTTAAATGTAAATCGTTTAATAAATGTAATATCGTTCGTCCATCGCAGAAATCAGTTAGAAACCGCGAATGTACCGATCTACTTCGAGGCTCTCGTATATCTCTTTCGAGACGTTTCGCGCAGGATGCCTTGAAATCCTGCGGTCGGGAAAGACCCCGCGTCCCACGGGCGCGCCTGTGCGGTCGGCGAGTTTGGCATCGGTTACATCGGTGATTCGGACGAAACTGCACGTTTGAGATGCACGTTATTAAATATTCGTCGTTAATCGTCGCGCGCCCGGCACGGAGAGACGCGGTCTTCGCGACGGGAAAAAGAGAACCGATTTGTCGCGAGTTAAATTGAGTAAAACCGAAGAGATGCACGTTCGCTTCTGGCGAACAGAAATTTGATATGTGATATATAAATATAGAATATACGTATCTGTATCTAAATAAACGTTCAATTAAGGAAGAGAGCTCCCCCTCGAATCGCGATACAAGGACGCGAATCTCGCAGATCGCACAGGCCAACCGCTCGCGCGGCTGCGTTGCGTGGTAATATATGTACCGTGTGTATGCATGTCCGCGTTACGTTGCTTCCCCTTCTCCGAAGTCATCGGTAATTATCATACTCATTATCATCATCATCATAGCGATATAACTAACAACGATTATTGAGACATAAATACAATACACATAATGTATATCTAACGTATATATAATAATCGTATGTAATATTATATTTAAGTAGATTAGCGTGCTCATTCTCCCTTTCTCTCCCTCTCTTTCTCTCGTTCTCGCGCTTTCTCTTGCATTCTCTCTCTCTCTCTCTCTCTCTTTCTTTCAAACTCGCCTCTCGCCATCCTTCCGCCTACGACATTAATTCGGTCGACAAATCGTTGCGAGCGAGTCGGCACCCCCTAAAGGGTGGGGTAGGGCTCGCATCACTCTTTAACCGCCCTCCCCTCTTGTCGCGTCTAATCTTCAATCGCCTTGGTCCTCGCGCCCACGTCTTTTTCTCCCCCTCCCTCGTTATTATTTTACATCTACGCCTACCCCTCTCGCGTCTCAAGCGACGCGACTCCCTTCGGTTCCGTTCGGTCGGGATCGAATCCAGAAAGGACGCCCCTCGGACTTCAAGGATCAACGAGTGCTCAATCGCCGATACTCGAAGCGGCCCGAGTCCTGAATCACCCGTCATCGCGGGAGATACGCAGGGTAACTCGACATCCCGTTGGACTCCCTTTTCACCCGACGTGAATCGCTCGAAACGAGGATCCGTGAATCGTTCACCGACAATCTTAAGTCCCTTGGAACGGCAGGAGTGATTCGATGGTCGTATCTGGACGATCGATATCTGAATCGACGTCGGCTCGCGGAATTCGTCTCTCGAGGGACTTGTCGTCCTCTCGAGGAATTCGCGCGTACACCCTTAGTGTAACGAAATTATATTTACTTTCACAGCTCTGCTTACATCTCAAGGACCGAACACCACTCGATTTTCTTTCTACACTTTGTATCGAGTCATCCCCCTAACGTATATAAGCTTCGAGAGTAATAAATAGGGAATATTAAGGGCTAGCTTAAAACTCGAATTACGCATAGTAATCTCTAGACCATTCTACGCGCCGTCGTGAACGCCGCCAACGGTGAGAGAATGTGCGCGCTGAAAATAAATTTTTTCTTCATAACCATCTTGTTGGGAAACATGCATAGTAGCATCTTCCGCGGGATATCTGGGCGCTATCGAGATCGCCTCCGAACATTTTAATCGCTAAAACGAGCAATTCGTGACTCGCGCACGATTCGATTACATCTATGGCGGTGTTCGCGACTATAATATATTAATAGTAATTATAAGTAATAAAGACGCTACGAACCAGGATCCATGAGCGGTGTCTCGTGCATCGAGGTCGAGCGGCTCGCCATTTTTTTTTTTAAATATATCGCTATTACATCAGTCTGTAACTCGTGGAATGTCAGGAAGAGATCGTGGAATGTCGATGAGGGAGGGTTGGTGGGTCGAGAGGAGGGACGAATCGACGATGAAATCGTGGGAAGGGTCGGGATGCCGGGTGAATGGCAACTGAAACATTTTTAATAGAAATAAAACAAACGACATTTGAACCAAACACAAATCAGTTTAATCCTTAAATAAAACATAATAAGTTGTTATGTTATTTAATTAAATAAATAAATAAATAGTCGGTAGTAGTAGTAAGTGGTAGTAGTGATGGTAACATAGCGGTAGCGGTAGTAGCAACGTAATAGTTATAGAGCGGTTGGCAGAAAGTGGCGATAGTAGAGTCATGTTAAGTGAGCGAGTGAAGAGTGAGTAAAGTACTTCTTTATATTCCTCTCTAGTATTATTACACGAGAGTAAGTAAATGAGGTGTTAGAGGTTACACGTAGCTACTAGACGAGAGACACAGAAAATATACACGATCATAAGTAATAATAATAATAATGATAATTAATAATAATAATGACGATGACGATGGCAATAATAATAGTAATAAGAATAATAAGTATAATCATAATAATACGGCAATAATAGCGAAAAGGAGAAGAATAATTATTATAATGGCAAGTATGTATATTCGCATGTGAGAGAAATGTCCCGAAAAAAACGGACATCTCGCTGATACCGAGAGGATGCGTCGAGATACGATTCATCTCTCACGTATCCGCGTGGGATTACAGCCGTCAAGCTGCGGACACACATTCTTTTTTTTTTCCTCGCGTCAGGCAAATGGCTAGTCAGTTATGCCATTAATTTACTCTCTATAACGATCTATTAATATTCTATCGGTGCTCGCGCGACAAGCGCGCGAGATATATACATCTCAAATTGCGAATAAAAATCACCGTTCGCTCGCGCGCGAATCAATCGAGGGAAACACCCCAACACGTGGCTGCACGTAAAAACGCGTTGCATTGTATTGCGACATTCGTATAATATAGTGCTATATTATAAGCGATTGAAGGGGGAGACCAATCGTTCTTCGAACACCCTCCGATCAGCGAGTTTGCGCTTACGCGACGACGTTCCAGTGCCCGTCGACGCCTTAATTTGCACTAATAAACGTTCGAGATCCTGGCGCCTCTCGCCGAGACTTCGCGCGCGCTCCTCGTCGAGCGAGGATTGGCGCGCGAGCCGGCGGCGGCTCTGAATAAATAAAGTAATGTCTTAGAAAAAGAAAATCCACAACGCTTGTGGGAGTCGCGCGCGACTTTTCCGAGGGACAGTGTTCCTCGCGCGTCTTCTCGTGACTCCCGGACTAGACACAAAAAGGTACACATAAATAGGACAACATACATGTTTAAATGTTTTTTTTTTTTTGGGTTTCCTTGACTAAACCTACCCTTAACCGAGTATCGCCTCACTCACAATTAAGTACGCGCGATCCGCGTCCTCATGCTCGCCTCGCGCGTTTCGGAGAAACCATCGGTCCGTTTCACCGTCCGAAGTCGTCCCCAGGAGAGTTCGCGATCGAGAATTGCTAGCCGCGCTCGTGAAAGACCACTCGGCAATCGGTTGCGGGGAAATCACTTTAACGTAACGATGAACTCTGCGCGCAATCGGAGAGAATCATCCTCGGAAAGCGATTTATGAATTACTTACAATTGCAGAGAGTCACTCCTCAAGCTGCGGTCGTGTAGTCTCCTTGGGATAAACGACTCCACGAAAGCGGCGAACTGAAGAATCACTTCAGGATCTTATCTGTGATACAATCAATGTTTCAATAAACCGAATCGGACCGTTCATTCGCGCGAGGAAGCGTGAGGAGTCCGGTCTCGCCTGCTTCGCGCCGTTTCACTTAGCCGCGCCCGTTGTCGCGTCTGCAACTGATAATTATCTTTTTCTTTACGCGCGAGACCGCACCGACGGCGCGGCAGTTTGCACGTAGACTAGATGATTCTTTAAACTGACCTGAGATCAAACGTCAATCTTGCCATTAAATCCGTATCACATACCGGTCACATGCACCGTCCTCGAAGTACATGCAGGAACGGGAAAAGCTTTCTCTTTCAGAAAAATTCTAAAGAAGTGCAATCCGCGTAAAATCTGCAAAATGTATGATTTTTTTTTCTCGTGATCGTATCTTGCAACGAAAACAATGTTTCGTGATATAAAGACAAAATGACGGATCAGCATCCGTCTTTAACTCTCGTTGTGCCAATGTAATCCTCAAGGTTCGGAAATATTTTCCACGAGCGTCGAAACGTGCAATACTAATCAGCGGCAAAAAGTGTAAAAACCAAACGCGATGCTAGTTCTCAATTATCATAACGTCTCACGAATTGTAAAGTGTAAAAAAGCTGTATACATATAACTTATATACGCGAAGGTTAAAGCGGATTTTTAATTTTTTTTTATCGGATAAAAAACCCGTTCTTCTTTTAATCTTATTCCTAGCACTTAATCTATAAGGAGAGGGCTAAAAGACTTGATGATCGCGAAGCTACGTAACATCTCAGACGGTGCATCCGGTGCGAAGAATTGTCGAGAGACTAAGAAACTGATCCTGCGAAAGCACATTTTCTCTACCTAATAAATATGTCTCATATAAAAAAAAAAAAAGAAAAAAAAAGGAAAAATAAGAAAAACGAAAGAGACACATTATATACGCGCGTATCATCGGCACGTATGCGCGGCACGTACGGAGACCACCTGAGTACTGACTAGCACGAAGTGTAATGGTTATTATAATACGCGGATTGGATCGCTTCACGATCCCTCAGGCCGTGCTCCTCTCTGCCTCTCTTTCTACCTATACCGAGCCCCGAGAATCGCCGATCCTCCGGGGAGCCGCCTCGCCCGAGAATAAATACGTCGATGCTCGTCAAACGGTAACGTCCTAATTAAACTTACGGGGTTACATTAAGATACAACATCATGGCCCGCACGCATTGAAATCCTTCTGCGTGCGATCGTACGAACATGTGAGTGCGAGCCCTGCCCCACACAATATACCTGGTTTCTCTCCCTTTTCTCTCGATTACCACATCGGTCCCCGCTTCGCATTCTTAAACCCTCGGAAAATCGATTTCACCTTTTTTTTTTTTTTAATCCTACCCTGATACCTCCTACCCTTCCCTTCGCACTTCGTTCGTACCCTCCACCGTACTTCCCAATTCTGTTTCTCTCCCGTTCTCATCCACACGACGCTAATACTCTAAAACTTATACATAAAACGAGTATGTATAACCACCTACTACTAAGCACTGTGTGTGAGTGTTTCTCTGAGGTTTCATTCTTTTATACTCCCCTCTAATCTTGCTTTCCTCTGTTCTCTCTCTTGCTTTCCTTTCACTCTCTCCCTTTCTCTCCCGCCCATCCGCTCTCTTTTCTCCCGCATTTCGACGAGTTTCATCTCGTGTAAGCACGTCCCGAAATATATATTCTCTTCTACGACAGCCCGCCGTTCTCAACACCGCGCGTTTTGGTGATCGTTCTACTTGTACGTGCAAGTGTATGTATATGTGTGTGTGTATTAAATTGCGTATCTGGTGTATGTGTATGTGTGTGTGATTCAGTCTCACAGCCCGATATCGTCGTGACTAACCCGGTCATGGATGTACATTAAGTAGAAAAAAAAATAAAGATCGGCCGAAATGCCCGGCGGAGGCTCTCGACGCATCGTCAAATGCTAATCGAAGGGAAAGTCCTTTTTCTCTCTCTCTCTCTCTCTCTTGCTCTCTGCCTTTCTTCCTCGCTTTCATACCTCGACTGCTTTGCGCCTTCCTCTTTCCTCGAGCTCTCCCCCGTCCGGTCGTCCTGCTCACGCGCGCGGACACCACTTGGTCCACAAGCATGCCTTCGCGTATACATATTCATATAAATCGGCAATATGTAACTACAGCACCTACGGGCAGGTCACTGTGTGCGAGTCACGCGTAAGACCTAACTCAGAGTCGGCTCTCCCTTCTCTGTTAATTGCTTTCCTTTTAATCGTCCTACTATCCTCGCGCGTCAGAAAAATTCATGCCTTTGTAAGAACAAAATTTCCTATCTGGCATTTTGTAGCATGTGGAGGGACGCAAGACGAAGGCAAAAACGCGCTCCGATCTCCCGTCCTCCTTGTCAAATCTTTCTTTACGATTTTGTGTGTCGGGAAGACGGCAAGGGTGTCTCCCGTACGCGTGTCTTCTCGTTCACGACCGACGACCGAACGCAAAGGCAGAAACTCGAAAGAGGAAGAGCGCAGCGAGGAAAAGAAGGGGAATGAGAGAACACGAGAGGACTCGTTAATATCGCATCTTTTTTTTTCTCTACCCCCCTCCCCGTTATTTTCCTTCGAGCTTTCCACACGCACAGTCCACGATTACATATCGGACAGTCGAACGATCCAACCTACTTGTTCCTAATTTATCTCTCGCGCGGCCTACTCTCGGTTTCCTTCATTTCTTCCCTCGTCATTCGTTCTCTCTCTCTCTCTCTCTTTCTCTCTCACATGCACACGGACGCAGCAGGCACACATATATGCTCAGTTTCTCTCTCCCTTCACTCTCTCACACACACTCCTCGCAACTACACTTTCTCGCTCTGCTGGAGCTTCTTGCTGCCGGCCTGACGGTTGTTGTTGGGTTTGCTCTTCAGGGAGGTCTGCTTGGCTTGCGCGTGCTGACGCTGCTGCTGCTGCTGTTGCTGCGTGGCCGTGTTCGCCGCTCCCGAGACGGCCATCTCGATCGCCCGAGTGAGATCGTGTATGCGCGACGGTAGGCGTTGAAGGAACGGCTGCCGTTGGCCCTTGACTCCGTGAAGGATGCCGCCGCCGGTGCCGCCGACCCCGATGTGACTGTTGATGTTATTGTTAGCAATGCCGCCCGGCACCTGACCAGGGCCCCGCTTGTTGTAGAGGTGGCCTGCCGGCATCGGTACCGGCAGCTGTACCACCGCCGCGGTACGTAGCAGCCGATGACGACGATGATGATGATAGGGCGCCGCTACCGCCGCCGCGTCCGCCGCCGCGGCCGCAGCCGCAGCCACCGCCGCCGCTGCCGCCTGTTGCTCGTCCTACGCCGCCTTGCTCTTGTTCGTCTTGAAACTGACCTGGAGCACGCGGTTGCCCAGGGTGTAGCCGTTCAGGCTCTGGATGGCCACCACCGCCTCCTCGTAATTGGTCATCGTCACGAACCCGAAGCCCTTGCACTTGTTCGTCTGCAGGTCGCGTATGACTTTGACCGATTGGACGGCGCCGAACGGCCCGAACAGCTGCCAGAGCACGTTCTCCTCGGTCTCCGGGGCGAGGTTGTACACGAAGATGCACCAGCCGGCGCCGTTCATCGTATTACCAGGCAGCATCGAGTTCGCGAGGAGGTCACCCGCCAGAGGACTGTACCTGGAACACGGTGACCGGACCGGTCATTAAACGGACATCGTCGCCCGGTGGCGGCTGGCAACAACGGCCGCGGGCCGCGGAGGCGACGAGTGACACAGGACGAACGATGCTGAAACGATCCGTCTTTGCATCGGAGAGACGCGAAACGGCATACGTGTAATCTCAATGATGGTCTAATCGATGTCTCTTCGAGTCAAGGATATTCGAAAACGTATACCTTGATCCACATAGAAATTGTCATATAATAATTTACAAATCTTTTATAAAAAAATAGGACTCTTTCTCCATTTCTTCGCGATTACGAAGGGCGCATTTCAACAATGATGCGTCCGCTTTAAAGGTATATATAAATATACTATCGCGCTTTTATTCTATTTTATATTGTCATTTATGTTTCACGAGAAAAACGCTTGAGCACCGTTCAGTTCAGATTATAAATACTTGCTGAGGTTTCTTTTCTCTGAGTATAAAAGGGTATTTATCTATGTAAGATTTTTACATTATACGCTACTCGCACAGTATATCGCAATCCCAATGAAATTAAACGTGTAAAGATGCGAATAATATACATACTGATGTGAACATTTATTTCGCGTGATATATGTAATCGATCTTTTTCTTTACACAAATGGCACTTCCGCCCAAACATCTACATATGACATCAGCATGAAAAAAGTGAAAAAATACATAGGATCACGCGAGGACTGATTTTGTACTACATAACTTACGCGAACATTGTAAGAAATAATGATGGTGGCACAAGTGATATATAAATAAGAGCGTGCAAACTTTGTTCATAAATATATAAGAACATGCATTACGTATAAAATACACAAGTACTTAATTCAGTTGTGTAATCACTGTGAGAAATTTTAAATAAATATACATATTTAATAAGAAAGTTAATAATGTGGAGTATTTTCAAAGTTTCACACATACGAAAAACATCGTTCTATTTTGATTGCATAATTTCAAATATATACATAAGCTGTGTTAAAGTAGCGTTTACTCCGGATGCTGTCAACAAATTTTAACAGTATTTATATTTTTAATATGTACTATAAATAATTAAAGAACGTTGAAGAATCGTCGATAAATCTGTGTATTTATACAGTAAACTTCGAAATAAGAAAAAGAAAATGAGTTATGAAGGGACATTAAGAAGAGTATATAAAGAGGGTGGATAAATAATGACGCTCATTTAGAGTCATAAGTCATGAGATGTAACAAATAAAAGTAGGAGAAAAAAAAAGTGGCATTATCACGCGGGACGCAATGGAAAAAAATGTCACTTCATATTTTATACAGATAAAATTCACGAGGTAATATTATCCGGATATCGATTCCTTAATCAAACGTAATTAAATTTCCTCTCGAGCCATGCATTCTCTATAAGGATATAAACGTAATATATATCCAAAGAAAAAGCGAGATTGGACAAAGGTACGTTACTGCTTCAACATTCATGCGTTCACGTGCACGGGGGGTAGATCGCATAGGTACAGAACGTGTTTCTTGAAACGCAAGCCAATCTCCTCGGATGGCGCTCTCTACGGTAGACGTTAACGTTAATTCTTAAATGTGCGACAGAACCTTTTTTTTTTTCTCTCGACTAGACAGACAAGATTTCAGAATAGAGGAATGGATGGTACACGTCCCATACGAGGGCACTTACACAAGTGAGGGGCGGGGAGGATATTTACAGTTGTAAAAGTATCTACGTACCTACTTGACGTCACAAGCCGCGTTAAAACAGGGCACATCTCGGTGAGTACTCAGTATAATGCCGAGGCCACAGTAATTACGTATGCATTCGTCGCGTACGTTATACGTTACATCGCGCAAAGTAAACGTGTGATACGTGTCGTGTATTTTTTTTTTTCTTTTTACATTTGTACTGTGTACGCAGAGCATGTGCATCGAGTGACTACGACCGCCTATGATTCAATTTTGTGTGTACGTATATGTGTGTGTGTGTGTGTATGTGTATTACATGGGTATGGAGGGTGAAAAAGAAACGATGGAATCTATACACAAGGACGGGGGAAATGAAAGGAATAACATCACGTTGCTTGCATGTGAGTTCGTCTCATTGTTCATTAAGCGTATGTACACATATGTACACGAGAGTATCTGCATCCGGTTTCTCTCTACGTATAGAAGTATTCGTATCGTAAGAACAAATACCCTCGAGGGTAGCCTTGAATTTTTTTGAAAATTTGCACAGAATACGTAAAATATATTTACAAATATTTGATCTCCAGAGTTTACGAAGAAAATTTTTTTTCTAAAATATTATAAAATGTAATATTAATCTCAATCTTTTCGTTATCATGAAAGAGAAATCAGTGCAAAACTATGTTTCTTTTCTTTTTTCGAAAAAGCCGTTTCCATTACGCAAATTGCGCGACAAGAACAATAAAACTCTAAAATGTTCTATAAGCAATTCATTGCAAATACTACGGTGACAAATATTGCGGCGGTTTAATCGTTTATCAGATGGACAGATTGCACTATGTAAATACGTGGAAGGGGAAGCAAGGAGATTTGGTTGCGAAACTCAAGAAAACGTGACGTCAACATATCTACCACTGTGTTTGCACAACTGAATTAAATAAAAATCGAAGCAAAAATACGTGGGAAATGCAAAAGTGATGAAAAATGCGAAAGAATAGTGGGATCCCGTTACGAAATTACGCTTACATAAAAAAAAAACTAGCGTACAATAAATATATTTTACATCTTGAAAAAAATGTTCGCGCAAGAACATCCAAGACCAGACAGATATTATTTAAAAAATTCAAGTAACGGCTATTAAAAATTGATAACTTTTATGATCTTGAAATAGTTTAATGATAAGATCATCTCGCGATACTTGATATCGAATTCGTAACGAGTCGAAGGGAAAGTGAGAGAGAGAGAAAGAGTGTGAAAGAGAAAGAGAGAGAGAATGAAGCCACACAACGGAAGAAGTAACAAAAATTAGGAGTGGAAAACGTAGCGGTAGTAACGAAAAAAATACTGACCTCTGTAAGCCTTTGTTAATGGCAAGCATGGCCTTGCCAGTGCTAAAACAAAACACAAAAAGAACAACGTAAGAAGAGAGATACTCCGGGATCGAGCCAAAGTCGGGGGATAAGTCGGGCGCTCCCTGTGTATTTCATTTTCTACCCTCTACGTAGCGGTGCACTGTTACCCCGAACGGGACGCAATTGGGGGATTGTAATGCGGGACTTGAAGAAACGAAGTCTGATATCCATGTCAACGTAACATTAATATTCCGATCAAGAGATAATGTACAATTATGTACAAAACAATAATTGTTTCCGTAATTTAATGTAATTTATCACAATTTAATAAAATATTTGTTAGACTGGAAAGTAAATTATTTAGATAATATAGCGCAGACATGAAAATTTTAAAGATAAATTTTTTCCGAAGTGAATAATTGACATGGAATTCATCTTTCGTGAGACCAGTTCGGTTCTCTCTTAGGAAAGGAAGCCAAGGGATTAGTCACAATGGGATAAGTGCTGTTTAGGTCAGACTATGACCGTATTTTTCAAACGACGTTGAAATAACACGATAAACTCGATATTAGAATTCTCCAGCATTAACAAATTTATTTAGTTACACTTGCAAATTAAAAGAAAAATATTACAAACTGTCAAAAAAAAAAGGAAAAGCTCTTTCTGTTTTAAGTATAATCTATACAATTACGTACTTCTTTTGTAAATATTGCAGGAGATAGATTAATTACTCTACTCAAATCTAAACTCGTCGATAACGTTTTGTCGTTTCAAATTTTGACAATTCGATTAACTGCTATCCTTCCAATTTGCTGGAAGACAAAATAAAATGAGACAAAGCAACAGCAAAACGCAACTGCGGTCGGTTAACGCTTTGTATTTATTGAAAATAACCAAATGATCAATGTTTGTGACGAGTCTCGTGGAAAATTTTAGTAGCTCTGTATCTCGAATCTAGACATACTAGGCAGACTTTGACATGTGCGATCAATGAAAATGTATAGTGCGCGTATCGTCTCCTACGTTTTAGAGCGAAATTTATTCAGAGTAAAATTAGAACGAAAATTTACGAATGTATACTACGTAAATCTCTCTTGATGGCGAGCATCGTGACTTATGCATTATACGTGAGGCTCGAAACGTAAGAGAGATGATAAATTGTGAGTATCGTTAATTCTGATATTTGTCGTCAGGCGTCTGAATGATTATAAAGATTTCTATGGATGATTTACATAATACATCTAATAATATGCCAAAGTAAAGTATTGCGAGCATGACGGCAGATATCGGTATAGAACGTAAGGCTTATTGTGTACGTTTTGCTCCTCCGTGTTTCGAAAATGGCCAAAGATCAGCTTACGTTTTCAAATCTCTTATGCATTATTGCGTTTCTCTCGGCATTCGATTTGAGTCGTAGTATAATTTATACACGTCTATCTCGTGAGAGAGATTTACTGATCGCTGGCCTTGCGAAAGATGAAAACTAAAAAAAGGAGGGAAAGTAGCATAAAAATTAAGTCCACAATAAATAATGAAAGAAACACAACGGCGGGTGCAAGTAAAGGAGGGCCAGCCAACAATTTTATTTTTTTTTCATTATGCGCGAAGTTACATAGATGCTATCGAACATGGATTTATTATTTGGTAAGGTCATGGAGCCCTCCGATCGACCTTGACAGGTTGTTTCGTCGATATGAAAGTTTAACAGAGCCGTATCGATTGCGACACGGAATCTTTATTCGCTCGCGTTAACGTTGTAAGCGGCGAAATTGAAAAACGTATTTATATTCTTCAAACAAATGTGAATCGGAATAAAATTATCAGAACAAAAGCTACTATTCTCTCTATTAAACGCCGTCATTGACCGTTCCCCTCTTGTACAACTATCGTAAGTGAGAATATGAGAAATACCGTATCTAAAAGTATTGTGTAAGTAACACAAAGGTCTAAGCCATAATTCTCGAAAGTAACAGAGCGTGCACAGTCACAATTTAAAATAAAAAGGCAGACACGTTAGTGCATACATAGTTTGAATTAGAATCGGAGATGGTGTAGGAGGAGCTTTGTGCCGAACAACTTCGATAAATGTGGAGGTACAATAACTGTCTGCGATCGATTGACCGATCGATCGCGATATATATAATCAGATTCACAAATGTTTAATGTAATAAACTAATTACTGTCAGTATTTTCGATAAAATACTTTTTCGCATTTTTTTAAACTATACTATGTAAGATTTTTCAAGCCGCAATAATGAAGCCTAATAATGTACAACAGAACCCCACATTTTTTTTATAAGAAGTTATTTTTCCTCTGATTAAAAATAAAGAAAAAACTATTTTGTAAGGAAAACCGTTTTGCAGTACTAAAATATCATTAGAATAGCGAAGTCTCATATTTATATATGAACGATCGATCGATTTAATCGAGTATTCGTGTTTACGCGGTGTCTGTATGTGTGCGTGTCAAAAGAGAGAAAATAGAAAGGAAGAAGACGAATAGTATATGCTAGATAGTTTGGAGATAGTTCTTAGACAGAAAAGTAAGAAAGTAAACAGAATTGGATGGAGAGACGGACGGACGAGGAAAGGATTCACGGGATAAACAGATAAGTAGCTCAGTAAAGAGAACTCAGTTAATACAGCTGAAGAATCGTCAGATAAATCAGTCAACAGAGAAACAGAAGTGAAAGAAACGAAAGCGGGAAAATCGATGCACGGCCGATCAGCCGCAGTGTTTAGTTCGCGTACGTCCGTGCCGGAGTGTATCCCCAGTCCAGGACATCGGCACCAACGCGATCAACAACCGCGACAGATCGTTCCGCGCGACGGTTTCCCCAACGGAAACGTTTAACGGAAAAGTCGTGAACGAAGCGGAGAGAAAAAGAGAAAGAGAAAAAGAGAGAGAGAAGAAAGAAGAGTTAGAAAGATAGTGAAAATCCTTGGGTAGAGCGAGTAGAGGCGAGTAGGTACCTGGATAGTGGCGACAGTGGAATGTACCTGAAGCGGCCGGTCGGATGGTGGATCGGCCCGCCGAAGCGCCGCGTGGCCTGTGGTGCGAGATAAGCGGCCAACGGCGGTATCGCCTTGTTGTTGTTGCTGGGATTGTTGGCGAACTTGACGGTGATCGGCTCGGACGAGCCCTTCGGTATGGTGCCGTTCAGCTCTTGGATCGCCCGCTCGGCCTCGACGCGCTGGTCGAACCTTATGAAGCCGACGCCCTTCGACAGGCCTGCCGAGAGGTGCCGAGATAAACGGCGGAAAACACACAAGATCGCATCTGGTTATTGCCGCCGACTCGCGAAGCCCCGCTAAAAACCGCTCGGCCGAAAAATCGCGCCGACCGATTCTCTGGATTCCCGTTGCCTTGATTCTTTTTTCTGTTTTCTTTCTTTCTCATTTGATTGAGCGACGTCGCGAAAGGGAGGAAAAGACGACGGCTCAAAATGGAATTTGGAGGACTTTCAATCGTGCCGCGATCGTTACCTTGCACATTCTTACCGTAACATCGTTTTATTTGTACACTTATGCCTCCTTATTACACGATATCATTATTAATGAGCCATTAGCAGCTAACTTTTTCAACCAGTTAACCATCGTGACAATGTGTCGAGTTTATCACTCCGCCGCACTTAAATTATAGAATGCGTACAGAACAATTCACATATTGCGGTGCACACTGTGTTCAGGTATCATCGAGAGCAGCGACAAATTGCGAGTGTAAAGCGCTTATCTCTCGTACGGAAAGACTTAACTACATGTCGCGTGGACTCGAGAAACCAAATGAGCTAAGCTTATTTTATTATAGCTTCTTTTTTTTTCTACATAGAGAGACAAAGCGAGTGGTTCGGTGCGCGCAGATTCGTTTCTTTACAAACACGCCGACGATGCCTCGTCGGGTGGACGTCTTTTTGTCTTTCTTTCGATTCTCTACTTTGCCGTAGATCTTACTCATCATTCGCGGTCTAGTGTCGATTGATAACGAGTAAACAGGAACGAAAAAAAAGAGAAAGAGTGAGAAAGTGAGAGATAAAGAAAAGTGATAAAGAGAAAAAAAAAGTGAGTGAGATAGAGCGAGTACATTTTTCGATCGCGGATAATCGTGTCGATATATAAATTCGTAATAGCAAATCATAATCATAACGAATGACAAAAAGCGTAAAGAAACAAAAATGGCGCTCGGGAAAAACACTGGATGCGCGCATCGTCTGTCATTGCACGATGAAGCAGAGATGCAAGTTCTTTCTTCCTCGTCCTCTCTCTCCTTACAGTCAATCGTTCGAAAATAAATTCGTATCAATTTTGGACTTTGCTGACTTCGCAATCGGGGCGTGGAAAAAGGCGCAGAACGTTTCACGAAACGTTAAACTGCAATTTAATGTTTTGCCAACTTTCGATCACGCGCCACCAATTTCGCGAAGCCAAATCCCGTGACACATAATGTGAAATTTCTTCATTGCTCGCCCGGAGTTGAAAATTAACTTTGACAAAACATCGCCATCAACAGGCAGAACACGAACGGGGATTTTATCGAAGGTGACGTTTACTCGGCGCGATTACAAATCGATTTTCGATTCCGCGCGACACTCGATTGCACCGCAAGGAAAACCGGCATACCGCTGCGTTGTATTTTATTTAACTACGATGGCGATGACATTGACGAGGTATACATGGCTACACGTGAAAAAAAAGAAAAAAAGAGAGAAAAAAAACCCGAGGTCGCGCAGACGAGAGACGCGCGCGCATCACAGATCGAAAGAAACGGTTGCTTTGCGTTTCAGCCTAGAGGACGTAATGAGGGAAAAGAAAAAGAGATTTGTGATTTACGTACCGGGCAAATTGTCTCCGCCGCCGGTCACAAACTGTCGTACTAAACAGAAACGGAAAAAATCATATCTCGTTAAAATCCAACTGGCAACACACGCGATTCGCTCGCCCCTGTGATACGTCGGCGGTTTCGGGGGGGATGATAAAACGTGTTTACGCGATAAGACAAAGTGAAGGGGTTAACGAAAAAAAAGTACGCAATAGAAGCAAAGTAAAAGCAACGAGTCTCATAATTGTCAGCATTCGAATCTTTAAAAATATATATTTATCTGTAAATGTGATAAATCGAAAAGTTTATTATCTGCAGAATTTCTCGCAATAGCAAGATAATTTAAAACTATTTAATTTTCAGCAATCTGTAAAAAACAAGAACCACAGTCACTGATCTAACGAGTTTACATTAAATGATACAGTAGAATATCATAATCATTTCTCTAATAACAAATAACAAAACAAAAAAATATAAAATTATGCACACAATTGTGAAACAAAAAAAGGTTTACAAATCATAAAAAATTATATATAAATCGTTAATAAAATAAATAAATCTCTTATTTTATTTTACTACCAATCAATGTTTTAATCATCGTTGCTAGATTGACATTCATTGCTTCCGTGTTTAATATTTCATACAACGAAGAAATTATATTGCTTTAAAGAAAATAAATTAATTGGGACGAACGCGTATACAAGGGGCGAGCGGACTTCGTGTAAATTATACTATTTCAGATCTCCTTAATCATATAAAAAGCGTGAGCGCCAAAAGGGGAAAAATTCGGCGTATCGCGCGTGTTCACTTTTGCAGGAGGTAAGAGAAAGCGACAATGGAACGAACGAAAATCTTAGGGAGGAAAACGAAGCAAGCCTGACAATGGATAAATGGAATGACGATGACAACACAAGATATGACAACGAGGAACGGAAGACGGGGAGTGAAAAGTGAGCACGGTAGGGAGACACGAAATTAAGATCGAGGTGGAGGCCATGAGGCTTTTGTGCGTGCAACTGGGCTGGCCAGGGTTAGGAGTATTTGCAATAAATAAACCAAAGACGCAAACGGAATTCAACTCGGGAAGGTTCGTAGTCGACTAAAAGCGAGTGACACTTGCGCGGCACTTTCGAGCTGTCATCGTACTCGTCGTCGTCGGTATGTAGCTCCCCTCGAGAAACAAAGTTGCGTGTATAATGCGAAGCGGTATTACTCGTGTGAACTCGTTGCTCTTCGTGCTCTTCGAATGAGGAAACGTGTGGAAGAGTGTGTACAGGCGAAAGAAAACATAACGAAGTGAAACTGATACGATCTCGTTTCGCTCAACGAAATAATTATCATTATTCCTTCAACGAGCTACGTTTTTACTCGCACTTTCGTTATCGTTTTATACGGCGCACCGACCCACCCTACAAAACGGACTCTAACCCCATGGCCTACGCACCTGTGATCTGGAGCAAGTTTTATTTAAAGCCACCGGAGATTTCCGATTTTGTCGCAGTCTTAAATATACAATTCTCTCGCACATCGATTTCATCAAATTGCGAAGTTCGTTTCAGCGCGAGTGATAAAGAGATAAATTAGACAAATCGGATTTAAAATCGACTGGAGGAAAACCGCATGAGAAAACATATCATTCAAACGATGTAACGATGATTGGTCGGACTTTCGTCTACAGACAATTTATCTCGCGTTGTCAAGAAAATTGACAAACGGTCGGAAATGTTATTCGGTCGGAAAGATTGTCGTGACGGAAAGCTCGCGAAAATTATGAACAAGGCGGACTTTGCGTAGACTTACCGGTGATGTTGTCGCACAGTATACGCGACGTGATAATTCTGCCGTAAGGACTGAAGAGATTTTCCAGATCCTGCTGCGCCATATTTTTCGGCAAGCCGCTCACGTACAGATTCGCGCCCTTGATCGCCTCGCTGCTCGGTCTCGCGTACGACACCTAGGAAAATAAAAGACATCGCGTTTCCAAAAAGATATTCTCTTTTCAACGTCAAAAAGTATTCGTCAGATTATCCGACGACGAAAAACGAGATCAACGTCATCGACGTGCTCGATATTGAACGGAAGTAAAAAAGAAAAAAAAAAACCGTGCCCACGCGATAATCATCGCTTTATTCTTGTTCGCGCGCGATAAAATCCGCCCGAATCCAGGCCAACCTATTTATATTGCTGCATTAACGCCCTACACGCTCGCGTAGATGCATTTAGCATTCTAGAAATCGGATAGAAACGCTTAGCAAAATAGTCGGCTGACGGAAATAGTCTATTGATTTCGAATATCAATGGCGATCTCGCTGTATCGATCTTGATATTTAATCTCAACATCTCTTTTCTCATAGGTCACAAAGAATAACGATGACCTGTGATTTCTCAAGAAATATCATCGGCTCAATCGTGAAAAGTAGAATTTGTGGCAATAGAATTTAGGCAAATCATGTTGCATCATTATAGAGGTCGTAAAGGAGAACGAACGACGAACGAAGGTATAAGCTTTAGGAATTTGCAGACTACTCACCTTGATGGTTTTGTTCTGTAAACGAAGACCATTGAGCGTGTTTATAGCCTTTTCGGCATCTTCAGGCCGGTGATAGTTGACGAAACCGTAACCCAAACTCTGACCTGCAAACAGAGGTACACGATATGATAAATCAATGTCAAAATTTATCTTCGAAAAGTAGATCGAGCGCGGGTCACATCGCATATAATCTGCGACAGAAGATTGACCGATATGCTGACAACACTTTGGTGACTTTTAATTGTGATTAAATATCTCTGGCATTATTAATGAATTTTATTTATATCTGAATGTCTACTAAATTTGAATAATCGCATCGAAGCGATAGTGCAATGCCAACTTTAATTTCCCCAATACCCTCCGGGATCAATTTTATGAATGGCGTAGTGGCAAATATATCAACGAGTAGTTGGCGAAATGCCTGAAGCATCGAAATCGCAAGGACATACGAATAGAATATTTTTCGGTTTAAACTGAGAAAATAATATCAGACTCTCTCGTGAGTATTTAACGCCAAAACAACTAAAAAAAAAAAAGTCAATTTGATCATTATGTCGATATACTATTTCAATCGTCAATCTTTATTAACGTCAATAAAATCTAAGAAAAGTATTCTCCTGCTATATTTAGTAAATTTTAGACGTGCGCATTCTAATATAATCTAACGGAGAGAAAGAATTGCAAGGAGAATAAATAAAATGGATTTTTGGCAGAATGAGGAAAACTTTGCTCCGAGTATGACAATACGTTTGTCACACGTGGTGGCAAACGACGTGATACGGTACTGATACTCTGCGGCGATGAGGTCGAGCATAAAGCGGCAAATCTTCAAACCAAGCGCCGCCCCCGCTCTCGCTCTTCGCGGCGGCTCGAAATAGCGCCGCGATGTCTATACACGTGCTCGTCTCGCCGCCACTGCAACGGAATATACCCGCCGTGCCCGCACACATATCCGAATTACGCTATATTACGCGTACTCAATACATTATAGCGATACGGACGAATTACACAATCGGAGATTATAATTGTTACATATGCCAATTTTCAGCAAAATAGGAATATTACTCGAGTCGCTAATAAGCAAAATTGTTCTCAACTCCGTGAAATAAAAAATAGAGAAAATTAATGAAGTTAGGAACTAATCGTGTGCTCAGATACGAAAATTAAAAACTTTACTGAAAGATAATCGACCAATTTGACTTCTGATAGAGAAGAATTCTGCAAATAATTATTTTTGGAAAAGTCGCAGTTTCCACTGTTCTAACAAAATTATTTCTTTTATAAGATTATCTAATAAAGTAAGAAGATTATCTTCAATTATTGGCTCTTAATTTGTGCTTATTAAAATTTAATTACTTAAAAATAGAGCGAAAGAGAATTTTGTTGAATATAAAATCATGGTAACGACACGATTATTATTCGAATTAATCATTTATAGAATGATGCGAACTCAGCTTTCCAGATTTTACTAATATCGTCTAATATTTGATAACATTTCGAAAACGCAATTCATAACGTTAATATAATTAATAATTTTGTTAATATAATTAATAATATAAAATAACGTTAATAATTTTGAATGACAATAGATTTACACAATGTCATTAAAGACACTATTAAAACAGATGGCTCGTTGCGTTGATTCAGATCCAAATGTTTAACGCGGAAAGAAAAAAATACAATAAGAATGTCTTACCACTAAGCTTATCACGGATTAGCTTGCAGCTCTCGACCTCGCCTATACTGGAGAACAGAGAACGAATCTCATCTTGTGTCATGCTCTGCGGCAAGTAGTTTACTATGAGATTCGTCTTCGACTCTTCCTGCGAGGTCTGTCCGAGGGTCGATCCTCCGTTTTGTTGTACGACTGTGTCCATTCCGTTCGCCATCATTGCAATCCTCTAACGAGTCGTCCCTAACTATGTACGAAATCTGCAAACAAGAGACATAACACGTCACGTTACATCGTAATCCAAATCTGCCGATAAATAATTGCAATTCCATCATAACAATGGCTCGTTTGTATCAAAAAAAGTTTTATAGTTAGCATCAGACATAGTGCGGAATTCCTGGATAATTATGGTATCGCGCTGGGTCTGCATATTTGCTTAAGACGCTAAAATATACTTGAGGAAGTTTCACTTTGAAAGCACAACAAATACGAGCTGTATGTCACAAGGCAATGGAAAAAAACGGCACCGATGTAAACACGAAATATCAAATCCAAGCGGCTTCGAGTTTTTGTACAACCTATACCGTGAATTCGGCGAGAGAACGAATATAAGTTAAATATAAGAAACGGCTTTGTTGTATTCAAAACTAAAACAATTTTAATTCCGGCTTAACTTTAAAAAATTATTACTAAATAAATTATTAAATATGTAAGATACATGCGAGCGTGCAAATAAATTATATCATAATCTACAATCACTTAAAAAATGCTTCTCTGTCTCTTATTCGAATAACGACTATTTAACACAGATATGTATTGTATCAGGTATTAAAAAATCAATTTAAAGCCGCAAATCTTACGAAAGAAAATTCGAAAAAAAAATCATGTAAAAAAATATGTAATACTCGGGATTCTACTATGTAAATCTGAACAATGACTTTCCAAATGCAGCACGAAGGGACTAGCGGCGGTTTGAGAACTTTAGGGTAACGTCCGATACAAACTCCGATAATTTAAAGGGGCCGACGACCCCCATTGTCATTTAAAGGGCTGGAGACCCTCTCATCTCCAAACTACAGCGGCACATCGAGTGCTGTATAAGCTTACATACGTGGTGTCCAAAGCATATGAAAAATACTCGCAGATCAACGTTCATAAACTCTCGATATCAGATACATCAAAAACTTTTATAATAAATATTCTCATAAATATTTATTATAAAAATTTAATTAGACTTAACAAATTAGATGCAGTAGCGAGAAGAATCGGCGATTAGAATCATTAACTCCCTTCCACAGCATCTCTTCGTTGAGAGGATAAAAGAAAGAAATGCTTCCTAAAGTACTCTGTCCCCGGCATGAATAAATTAATTCCAAATTATAATTGAAGACGAAGCGACCCTAAGATTTCCCGGCGAAGTTATAACGAGAAAACGTCGGGGTAAATTTGTTTTTATTAAAATACATCTTCGCAGCGAATTAAAAAGGTATTTTTAATTCCAATCAACCTTCAACTAAATACACTCGAGGGAATTCTCCACGAGGTAAATTCAAATATAGAGCACGCGAGCGGCAGCGAATGGGCGAGGAGGAGACAACTTCACTTGAATACGAGACACGGAATAATCCGGCCAACTCTTTCGCGCGGGACACCCGGTATACGCGCGCGCGCGCGCGCCCGAGCGCAAAGGGAGAAACAGGAGCGAAAGAGGGAGAGACAGAGGCAGAGCGAGGAAGGGGAATTACGTGTGGCGGCTACCGTAGGGTGCCAACCGCGATGTTCACGGTTAAGGCGAGTATACACACACGCGCGCAGCCTGCGACGACGCGTTTATCAGTCGGCACGAGCCACCGGCTCGTACATTTTTATTCTCCCCCACTTCTCTTCTGCGCCCCTCTCGCCACGCGTGTGCCCGATCTCCCTTTTTTTCCCTCCTACGTTTCAGGGCATCAGCTGTCCTTCAGGACCTTCCCCCGCCGACCCGCGGTGGGTCGCCACCCTAAAAACCGAGCTGTCCGCGCGGGGTAACGGACAGCTTTTATTACGGCCTGGGTCCTCCCCCCCCCCTCCTCCTCAAAGTTTCCGAAACGGACTGGACGCCGATATACGCAGCGCGCGGTGAGCGGCGAGAGCTCGGCCGTCGGATATGGAAATATATAGGCGACTGCACGGGACAATGACACTTCCCTTGTTTACGTCGTGTATCGAGCTCAGCGGCGGTTGGCGGTCGGTCACTTTAATTTACGCGTATATGTAAGACAATTTTTACGTGTACACGTAATAACACTCACTGGACGCGTCCGCTCGGCAAGGTCGCACGGGAAGAAAAAGGCTCTCCCCGCTCGTGCCCAAAAGCGCCGCCTCGCGGGTCCTTCGCACCCCCCCCCC
>VBVQ01000371.1:48222-63041 GCA_011636635.1 Tetramorium simillimum | reverse complement strand
CCCCCCCCCCCGGTCGACGCCGCGCTCGCTTATTAACGTCGCTATCGATACGCCGCGCCTTTTCCCGCGGATCATTATGATAAGCGGGCAGAAGTCGGACCGCCGCGCATTCCCGACGCGCTTTTCGGAGCTCCGTACGCGAAGCGCGGGCCGCAGTTTACATTATTCCGGGGGAGAGAGAGGAGGGGCGCAAAATTCGCGACGCACGATACGTGTAATTCAGCGTCGAGCAGCGTTGAACAAACGTATCGTCGAACATTTCAACCGGGCGGGCAAACACCCAGAGGGAATCGGGGGCCGGCTAATGTCTATATGCGCACCAACGTGCACACATGCGAGCGCACACGCGCGCACGCAATTCCCAGGCCGCGTATCTTCCGCGTAATATTATATGTAGCCTGCGACGCATTTAGGAACAGATACATGCTCGTATGTACTCGCAGCCGTAGACCTTTATGTAAAACACATCACGGGCATCGACATCTTCAACTTCAACAACGCTGTGCTTCTGAATCCCTCAGAGTTTAGGCTCAACCAACAAGTAACGTTGAAAACTCGACTAGAAGTTTTCCTCTTGCTATTAGTGTTCCTTTTAACTCAAAAAAGACGCGAAGATTGTACTTTATTTAACTAAATGCCGAAGATCGTACGAGCGTGTGTCTCGACAGTTGGTTCTTCCGACTTTCGCACAGTGAATTCACGTTCAAGTCCCGCTATCGAAAATAATTATTACGAGATTTCGCGGACGATACGACGCGCCGAGATAATTCAATCTACCCTGGCGCGCCGACGCGCTTCTTCCTATCAGTAAACTTCCAATGTTTACAAATACAATTATTGCCGGAGGCTTGTGACTTATGCTTCCCACGGCCCGGGAGCCTGTTTGATTTATCGGGGGCGCAGCCCTCGCCCTCGCGAAATCGTCGGCGCCCCATTAGACCCCACCTTCCCTCTCACGTGTCGTTGCAGCGATGCGTCTTCACTTCCGGTACGACACGTGCCGTTATGTCCTGACGCCCCGCCGTTCTATCGGCTATGAATCGTCCGAAGAAAACGATCGCGCGCCACGCACTCGGTAAACAGTAATGATATGCGGCCTAGGGATGCCTGCGAGACCGTCGTGAAAGTCATTTTTCGATCGCGGCATTATGTGATATCGCGATAAAAAGAAGATTGTGCAACGCGAGAGGATTCATAGATCGCGATTAACATGATCGTTTCGCTTGCGCCAGGTGCGAACGTGAAGCAAGAGTCGAGCAATTGCACGAGAAACTGCGACAATGGCAATTATCATCCCCAGTATCAATCCACCCCGGTATCAGTCGCGCACGGTCAGAACAGCGATTTCCTCGAGATCAACTCGGACCGTTGTTTCGGGTAAGTTTGAGGGAAACTCGATCGAGCGTGTTCCTTTTCTTTTGTAAAGCGACTTACGTACTGTGAAACGCGAATCTGCGAAATTACGTAAAGCGAAATCTTGCGTGTTACCCGTAGGAATCGAAAGATAACCGGGCCGGCTAATAAGAGCACGAAGGACGTCGCCGTGAAGGAAGAACCGACAGATCGAAGTTACGTGGAGCCGCTTCCCATAACGAACATATCATCCGCAACATCTCAGGAGAACGGTAAGAGATTTAACGATGGCACGCTTAATCGGTATCGAGAAGTGACTCGCTGACTTTTATATCCGTACGAAAATCCATCGCCGTGACAAATCCCGGCATAAAGGGATCCACGTGGCGCTATTCCACCCCATAGAGTCCATAAATAATCGGAGGGTACAACGAGGGTACAACCGCTGTCCATTAATCGAGTCGACTTCCGATTAGCTCTTCGAGGAGCCCGCAGCTACATCGATAATGATCGGTTCGCGCCGTTGTTAATTGTTCCTCGTGTCTATTCTTTGCGATCATTAAAATGTATGCAGTAACAAAAGTTCAAGAAATCAGCAGCGAATTAACGAAGAGTGTGCAGAACGCCGTCGTTGGATTATATATTCGTTTTGTATTTATTATACACTGTATATTTTTTTATGTGCTATTTTACAAAACATTTACCAAGGTAACGATATAACTACTTTTGTGTAAGACTCAACATTTTCTATGATTGTTGCGAAATTCACGACTAATGCATTGGACTCACGCGTGACTGAGCCTGCGTAATTGAATAATTAAACGATGCTTTCAAGTCAAAAGCTATGGCGAGCGTCTTGTAGATTCCAGCAAAAGTTACCGAAAGAAAGAAAAGAGCGCGAGGCTAGAGAACCCCCGAGGGAAAATGTAAGTCGAAAGAGCTTTCTCTCTCGCGACTTGTGCAGTGCAGAGAAGATTTTCGATGCAAGATTAACAGTGTCTTTAGTAACTGCCAGCTTAAGCTCTTCCAGAAATCCTTTTGTTGTTCGTTAAAGTGAGAATTAAGAAAGTTTTAATTTTCAAGAAACTTTATTATTGATTATCCCCACGATCGCTAAATCTTACATGAACATTAATTTGCAAATTATCTTTTTAATGAATATCAATCGTGAAGACGAGCAATATACTCGAGTAATGTTTCAGTAACAATAATTATCATTTTTCTATCGAACCTCTCATTATCTAATAGGCTGTGAAGCAAAAGCGAAAATACGCATTGCCACCCACCGTCCCGGCCATAAAAGGTAGAGTTAGCAAGGGGTTGCAAGCTCATGCTTTGTAATCAGACCGATTAGTCTTCCTTTATTCACGCACACATAGAATCGCGAGCCGAATCCTTTAGGAACTCGGTTACGCTATATATCCATGGCTCGACACTGTATACGCGATACTACCCGCCTACTACCAAGTCACCTGGGATTATGCTCGTGCTTCTCTTCGCGTAATTCTCCCTACCATTAAGCCGTTTTAATTATTTACACGTAGTTTAGGTTAATAATAGGATACATTCCCTATCGCCCGTATCGATATCCCGCAATCTATTTACGATCACCTAATTTATTTTCCAAACGGAAAGATCGTCTCGTTTTTCGCCTCGCGTCAAAACGACTGAATATTTTCGTATTCTTTATTTCTTAAGTGAAAATATATTAGATAAATTCATCAGTCGGAGCGGCGTACGCTTTATTGTATTATTCGCTTAAAAGCGTATTGAAAAAATTCGTTAACTATCCGAACGGCAGAAAAATACATATTTAGAAAAGGTATGAGATAATCGAGATCATCTCGTTTAGGGGGAACAAACAATTCGGCGAGCGATACGACGAAAGCGGAATAGTAATAACCGGTTAATGGATACCGATTGGTTTCACAGTTCCACTAATTAATACGAGCAGAGGATTACGTGGATTACAGATCGCGACGGTCTATTCTGCCCGCAGAGAGTCACGCCGCTCTCTCTCTCTCTCTCGTATTCGCGCACGCGGAAAATTCACCGAAACTTCCATTCGCGTACAGCCCTATCTTTGATTCACGCGTCGCGATAAATATTTCGGTCGACAGCGAAAAAAAAAAGGAAGAAGCGTACGACAGGCGCGACGATGGAATACGGCAAAACGAGCATTTTCCCGTTACGCTCGGGAAAGGACAAGGCGAGCTCGTCAGGTTTCGCCGCTCGTCAGGTTGGTGGAAAATAGAGCTTGCATTATTAACGGAGCACTATGCCGGAATTCGAGGATCAGCGAGGCAGAAGAGAGGAGAAAAAGCAAGAGAGAGAGAGAGAGAGAGAAAGAGAGAGAGTGAGATGGCGCGGGCATGGAAAAGGGTGAAAGAGCAGCGGCGGCAAAACGCGTTTCTCCTCGTCTGAGAGTGGACGAGAGTGGAAGCCATCCTCTTTTCCGTAGAGCCGTGCCCACCCCGCCGTCGCCGCCGCACACCGGCCGTCGTGTTCCGCCGTCCCTATGACCAGTCCTGAATTCAACCCTTCTCCGGCCTCCCTCGGTGGTGGTACATCGCCACCGGTTTCATCAGCTCGCGATTAATTTTAATCTAAAACCACCCGCAAAGCCTCTGGCCCGCGCTCGGCTCGCAGGCTGAGGTCAACCCCTTTCGCCACCCCCTGGCGCCGCTCTCTCTCTTTCTCTCTCTCTCTCTCTCGCTCTCTCTTTGCTTGCCGAGAGAGTGCCAGATTGGCCCCAGAGCTTTCGGCTCCCTTCCGATTCCCTGTCCGAGATTCGTCCTACGTTCACCGAAACGCGGATGACCTTCCATCGAGCAGCTTCTCTGCCGACACATCTCGTTACATGTAAGCTTGCGGAAGTTTATTAATGCCAATGAGAAAAAAGCAGATGAATGTGTTTCATCAATTTATCGTGACGCGACTTCTCACAGTCTTGATATCGCAATAACAAACTTAGCAATCATTGAACATATTTTATTCCTTTTTTTTACGTTAAACTCACGCGACTTATCTCTATTCTCGGGAGAAGATTCGGAAAAATTTTCAAGTTAAAAGTTTTTATCAACCCATCATCTGGCAGAAAAGGTCGCCTCATTCGCCGGAAAGGGTCGCGCATCACTTCCTTGCATTTTTGGCATCGTTTTCGATGGCCATCGTCGGATGCATCGGAACGTCGCTGCAACAACAATTTATCGGCGCTCTCCTCGATCGCGCGCGGCAGCTTCTCAATTTTTCAATATTCCCCGTGCGCGACTTGGAGCGTAACCGGATTACGGCCCGAGAATGGCTCTTTCGGTACCGCGACGTCGATGGGGGGTTGGTGGCGGCAGCCCGCGAGAATAAGAGAGGGAGAGAGAGCGAGAGAGAGAGAGGAGCGCAGCCCGATTAATATACATATCGCGCGAGCTCTCGGCTTTCGATATTTCAGGGGGCACCATCGCGCGCGGGTTCCAGCCCCCGGTGGGCTTTGAATATCCACCAATTTCCTGCCGATATTTGTGTGACGAGAGCGCTTCAACCGGCCCGGCGCGTGAGTGCAATCGGTAATACGGAACGCGCTTTTTGTCCTCTCGAGAATTTCTTCCTTCGGCTCTCTCCTCGTCCGTCTCTTCCACCTCCTTCCCTTCTCGCGGAAAAAACGCCCGCGGATAATCCGATGCTTTTCTCGCGTCTCTACGTCGTGACGTCTTCGTCTTACGCGATTGCAGAAGTGCGGAGCTTGAAATATCTTTATGTACACTGAAGTATAAATTCTCTCTTAGCAAACTTGATTGCATATCGATTATGACATTTTTAGATTTATTTATTTATCGTATCGCAGGAGTAAGAAGACTTGTCAAATGTCAGAATCAAATTATGAATATATTGAACATAAATTAAATCGATCTAAAATTAAATTGTCGCGATACAAAAGATAGCGATTCTAGGATCACGCCGCATCTTTTTACAGCGAGCAGCCTAATTTATCCACAACGCCAACAGCAACAGTACGGGAACGTGGGGACAAGGGATCACAGAGGATCGTCGCCGCCGTCCAGTCGTCCGGCTAGCGCCTCTTCTTCAACTTCTCAATGGCAATCGACCTTCTCCGTTTCCTCCGAGACCTTTCTGCCGCGACAGGAAAACTGGAATTCCGAGGCTTACGCAAAGAGAAGCAGCACGCCGACCTGGACGGAACTCGGCACACAGCTAGACCCCAGAAACTCGTCCTGGGACCGGCAGAATGGCTGTTATCAGAAGAAGGGCTCGCCTGTTTCGACCTGGAATCCGGATCACATCAACAAAAGGCCATCGTCGGCGACCGGCGTGTCCGCTTGGAGCGACGTCGCCGTCGGTTATCAGCAACAGCGACGTGGTTCCCTGCAATTGTGGCAGTTCCTCGTAGCATTGCTCGATGATCCCGCGAATGCACCTTGCATCGCGTGGACCGGACGTGGGATGGAATTCAAGCTAATCGAGCCGGAAGAGGTTCGTATAGAAAATGCTTAGAAAAAGTTTAATTTAATTGTTTTATTTCAATAGTTTTTATGTGATTAAAGATGTGTTAAAATGATAAAAATTTACAACAGCTACATTTATATATCTTTTATCATATACTTGTTATATGTTTCTGTTGACACAGGTGGCACGAAGATGGGGCGTCCAGAAGAACAGACCGGCTATGAATTACGACAAGTTGAGTCGTTCGTTGCGATATTACTACGAGAAAGGCATAATGCAGAAGGTCGCCGGCGAGCGATACGTGTACAAGTTCGTCTGCGATCCGGAAGCGCTCTTCAACATGGCGTACGGTACCGGCGCGTCTTCGGGGATTAACGGAGAAGTTCCAAGTAGTATGGTACGAAGCCATGCGGTACCCGGGAAAGGAGCGGGCGGGAACGAAGTTCCAGATTTGATGAAGCATCCCGCCGCGGGGTATAGCGACGCGGTTTTCGCCATGTACTCAAATACCGCTGCTGGTATTAGTCTTTATCAATATTAATTGTATTATTGTAGAAGTATTGATTCACGTTTAAAATCGCATAAAGCGTTTACAAGAGAAATTAATATTTTTATTAAATAATTTTCTGAACAGTGTACGGACCTTCCAGTCTCCATCATTTGCATCAGTACCTCGGTAACGAGGGTTTCAAAACGCCATCCAGCAGATATCACTCCCATTATTCTCATCAGTACAGCAGCAATCATCATCATCACCATCATCATTCGGCTCCGAGTTACACCGAGACCTTCCTGAACTACAGTCGACTGTCCTCGCACGAGACCGCTTTCGATTCGAAGGCGCAGGAACCACCACCGAGGGACTCGTATACCCAGGAAACAGAGAGTACCAGCAGAGATCGGGAGCCGGCGTCGATATCCTATGACAGCGTGCAGAGATCGCAATTACCGGCTCCAGCTGTGCCGTCGCAATCCTCGATACTGGACGGCGCGGCGAGCTCAAAACTCGAGCCAGCACCGTACACGTGTTTAGGCGTTGGAAGCTGCGTCTGTTAAATAAATGTGATCGAATCTGTTGTTTGCATATTATTCGAAGGGATATCTCCTGTCGATTATGCTTGACGATCCTCGAAACGGAGCGAAGCTCCGAGTCGTCTGGACATACATGGTATTGTAAATAGCACTTATTTTTCCGCGCTGATTTATCAGACTCCTTGGAGATAGACTAATAAATTTGTTTGAGTGCAAATTGTCCGATTCGTGTCGATACGTTATTTCCGATCGTTACTGTGCGCGTGTTTTCGTAGTTTATCGCGGTTGTAATTTATTTTATAAATATAAAATAAATCTTATCAATAGAACGATTATTAAAAATATGATATGTGACTCATGCTTTTTACTTACAGCTCTATGTACATTAACAACTCGTCGAACATCAATTAGAGTAATTCGACTTTGACACAAAACATGATAATTCTAAACTCTGTTCCATCAAGAGTGGGAGATAACAAATAAAAACATAAATGTTATGCCAGAGTGAATGTGCAGTCGAGGAAATTTACATCGCGCGTTGCGAAACGAGAGCTCGTAATCCCGAAAAAAATCTACAAATATTAAGTCATAGGATGGGATCATCCTCTCTACGCGTCCTCGACGATGCGCATGTGATGCAAGCTGCGTGATCGCGCGCGTGTATTTCGAGCTCTGACACATGTGAGCGTGTTTATATCGACCTCTCGCTTTCCCTCGCTCACTTCGCCGGCCGTCCTTCCTTAACACGTGACGAAGTTTCGTTGACAAGTATAACCGCTGACTTAAGCCGGCTTGTAGTCATCGTCAGCCTTGCGATCCAAAATCACTTAGCACACTTCACGAGTGGAAGTAACATCTGATATTCGTACGAGTGATAATCTTGATTGATCAGTGCGTAACTCGAGTACTGTGTGATTAACAGCAGCGAAATTCCGGTAAGTATTCTCTATTGTTTCATTAGAATCTTTATTTTTCCGTCGGTATTTTGTTAACTTGAACGCCATTTATGTATTTGGGGCCTTGCGCTAGTTTAATGTAGTCTTGAGTGGACAATGAAGTAACATCGCTCAAGCAATTTATCATCGATACACAAAACAAAATTGTCGAGTTTAGAAAAAAATTTCGTCTCCTGGAATTAATAATAAAATCAAGCATATCACGCCCAAAATGTAGCATTTACAAAAGGCGATTGCCAAATATAACGATTAACCGTCGTCCGTGGTCGGTATTGATCCTTGCATGTAGCCTCCATAATCCGAGGACTACGTCAACGATAAAACTGACATACGCGTTTCGCATTCTGATTGACTGTCTCTCCGCCTCCGGGCGCATCCTCTCCTGATGATTGGCTGTGCCGCTCCGAATCGATTGCTCCGTGCACATCGTCAGTTTCCCGAAACTAACTTTGAGTGATGTCAAACACCGCTAACGCGTAATTCATCATTTCCACGTCTTTATTGAGTTCCAGCGGTGACAAACGGAAGCGACGAAGCGATTAGCAGTAAATGTGCATAATCGCGTTACTCTAAAATCGATTAATATTCATGTCACCGCCGAATAACGCATATTTTCCTATTTTCTGCATTTTTTTTTTCATACGATATTCGCATCGCCTTAATTAGTGAAATTCAGCGCGGTTCTTTTTTACGCAGTCAAGATGGTGAAAACGAAGCCTGCGGCACAGGAAGAGGGAGGTATGGGTTTCAAGGACAAGCAGAAAGCGTTGGACACGCTGAAAATCCTGGACGGCCGCGACGTCAGTTATCAGTATCACGTAATCACGAGTTTCGTCAGCCGCGCGAAAAGAACGCTCCAGATTACGCGGGACGCGGAGAAGCTGGCAAATCTGCGCGATGCTCTGAAGATCTTCGAGGATTGGCTGACAGATTACAAGGAGAATAACCGAGGAAAGGAGAATTTCGCGTATCTACCGATCGAAACGATCAGGGCCTTCCGCAGTCTCGCGAAGAAGTACGATGTGTGGGACGACGGGTTCTTCAGGTGAGAAAGTACCATCGCGAAGGCCTGAGGCGCTTCTTAGCGAGCTGATATCGATTTTCTCTGTCAGGGCGTACAAGAACGAGAAGGGCGACTACAAAAGCCTGCGCGACGTGAAAGCACCCAACGGAAACACCACATGGGACATTGAGAGAAACAGGCGTTTGAAGCAGATTATCGGCAGGATTAAGGACGAGCACGTTCAATGGTACGAGACGGACGCGGGCGATTTTCGGGGACTGCCGACGAAGGAGCATGCGCGATGCATCGCGCTCGGTTACAGTCCCGATTCCATAAAGCTGAAAAAGTTGGCGGCTCAGGCGCGTGAGAAATTCGGCGAAGACGATGACGATATGGATGTCGCGGAAGAACGTAGAGTCGCTAAAAGAGCTCACGATAGTTCGTCGAGCAGCGACAGCGATAGCGAGAAAAAACGCACGAAACGTTCGTCAGAAGCTAAAGAGAACGAACAGAACGAAAAGACGGAGAGCACGCTGGGTTTTAAGGACAAGGAGAAAGCCTTGCAAAGTATCAAGTTCTTGGAGGGCAGAGACGTGTCGTATCAGTTCCACGCGATCAGCGGGCTGGTGAAGCGAGCCGAAAGGGTGATATCGTGCACGAAGGACGAGCAGAAGATCAGGAACATGCGGGAAGCTATCGAGGTCTTCGAGAACTGGATCACCGACTACAACGTGAACGGCCGATCGAAGGAGAACTTCAATTATCTGAAGATCGACATCGTGCGGGCCTTTAAACCTCTGGCCGAACGATACGGCGTTGAAGATAACGGCTTCCTCAAGTGAGTTTTCATTTTTAAAAAATTCGCAGAGAGAAAAAATTGCGAGAAATTAAATTTTATTGACAGGATGTTACGTTTGATGTTACAGGGTCTACGAGGAGCTCGATGGCGACTACAAGAAACTCAGGTCTGTCCGATTTCCGGGGTCGGACATTACGTGGGACGTGAAGAGAAACGAACGCTTGCGGGAGCTGGTGGATCGCATAAAGGAGAGGCACATTCAATGGTTTGACACGGATGCCGAATTTCGAGGCTTGCCCACTGCCGAGCACATCCAGTGCATCATGTGGGGCTTCAGCTACGACGTCGCTAAACTGAAGAAGCTCCTGCCCGAATTGAGCGAGAAACTTAAAACTGAATCCGCTGACTGATATTGCGATTTAATAAACCTTGGATTGCTGCCGGATCGCCGCCGGTTTGAAAACCGACGCATCTACGATGACGCGTGCGCGTAACAAAAGTGAGAAAGGAGAAAAGAAAGAAACCGTATCGTTTTATTGTACGTTATACATTTATATGTTATATATGTTATACTTTACTATGAATAAAATCTTTTGTCATATGATTGTAGGAGAAATAAATGAGCATAGAACATCGAGGGATTCGTAATACTCTAAGGAGAGGTTTAAATTAAAAAATGGGAGGTAATTATAATCGGCAAAAACAAGTTGGATAAAAGTCTTGGCATAATTTAAAATAAATTTAAATTATTAAATACCTAGATAATTTTAAAATAAAAAATAGGTAATATACTAAAACATACATGATTATAATATTTACAAATTAGATTATGAAATAAGAAGTGACACAAAATTGTTCTGCAAGTAAATTTTTTTATCTTGTAACAAGCTGCTTTTTCTAATTTTCTTATCACTTCAATTTTATACTTATCGTACACTGGAATAGTTTTAAAATTATAAAATTAAAAACTCGAAAATCTATTATATTAAGAGAACACGTGATAATTCTAAGCGTTTCAATGTTTCCGCAAATTGATATATTGATATAACAATTTTATATGTATTTTATATTTAAATACATATAAAATTTTATGTTTAAAAAAAATCTAATAGAGTAGCGACACACATCGACATTATCATCAACTCTTACAACATAGCAACTGATCATAGACCGACCGAGTGTCAAAACCACATTCGTAGTCACTGGAACTCAGTTCTGGCGCGACACGCGAGATCGCGCCGCGATCGACCGGTCGGAGTTTTTCGACCGCCGCGGGCTCAATCGATAGTTTTTATCAGTCGCGGTCGCGGGCAGGGTGAGCCGCGGGCTGAGTTTGGAGGTTAGGGTTAGTGACTCGGTGACACCGCGGCAGACGGCGGACGCTAGGCGGCGAGTTTTCGGTGCGCGAGGGAGCGAACGCGCGCCGGGCATCGCTCGGGAGGGCCAGTTTTTACGGATCGTCGCGCGATCGTTCGCCGTCGGCGAGCGACGGTCCGAGCCACGGGAAAGCGCGGCGCGGCGCCAGCCGCGATCCCGTGACAGGCATCTGTTTATATCAGCGATCGCGAGACCGCGGGTGGCATCCGCCGCGCGCGTCCAAAAATAGAACGGTGGCGGCGGCGGCGGCGGCGGCGCCCGCCGCGTCGACGAAAGGAATTCCTCGAGCGAGGGGCGCGAGGGGAGGCTCGCCCTCCCGGAATCCTGGAGACGGGACGCACCGATGACACGAGGCCGGAGCGCGTGAGCGCGGCAACGTGCCGCCACCCTCGCTCTCTTTCTTCGCGGAACGTCGGTGGAATTCTTCCAAACGCGTCTTCTCGCGACCGTCGGATCTGTCACCGGCCGTCGACGCGCGCTGAACCGTCCGATCGAATGTCCGTTTTAGCGACCGGCGCCAGTTCATCCTGCCGGTCCGATCGGGGAATAGGGTCAGTCGGGGTTGCGACAGCGAGGTGAGTACGAGGTATCCGCTCGATTGACACTCGTGCGCGACAGCTGTTTCTTCGATCAACGGAAAATTCTCATTGAGCGTCTCGACCGCGAATCATTTCTTAACAAATTAAGGTTTTGATAATCGCGGACTTTTTTTTATTTGTAATTTAAATAGATAAATTCCGATAACTCAAAGCAGGATCATCTCATAAATAATATAAGCTTGATTTATTCTTCAGCATAAAACGGAAAAATTTTTATCGCCGGGGAATTAACAATTTAAAATTGAAATGGAAGGAATTATAAATAATTAAACTAATGGAAAACATTTTGGATTGAAATTAGAATGTCAAATTTTTTGAATTTGATTTAAAAAATAACTTCATTATTTTTAACGCATTAAATATCGTTTATGTTAAACAATGCGCATTTTATAATAATGATTAATTTCTGGTTTTCAGCGATTTCGCGGTCGGCACGAAGCGCGCGGTCGCAACGATGCCCCGAGACCTTTGGCGCGCGCGGCACGCGTCGTCGCGCGTCGCAGGATAGACGCGCGGGAGAGAGCATTTCCCGGAGCACCGGCGGGCGCGGGGCGCGCCGACGACGTGACACTCGGCGGCTCGCGGCAGACAAAGTCGGACAAATGAGGTGTCGCGTGGCGAGCGACGGCGCGAGGCGATCGGCAAGGATACCGATGACCGTACGTTGCTGCGAGACGGCCGCGCGAGACGGGCCCCAGTGAGAAGATGTCGCAGACCGCGGATGCTGAAAGCGAGACGGGCTCCATTTGCGACGAGGAACGCGTCCGGAAGCTGTTCCAGGCATGCGACGGCGACGGCGACGGCTACATCGACAGGTGAGCGAAAGTTTATATTAAAATCCACGTGATGGGACGAAGATGAATAAAAATCTTCGGCGTTAAAGCGTTTCGTTTGAAATAATTGCCGGAAGGGAATCCCCTCCCGGTTGCGATAGCGATATCCGATTTATCTTTGCATTCTCGATTTGTGCATTTTATTGTGATTAGCCGTTGCGACAAGAGGGAAAAGAAGGACGTCCTGTGCCGAATCTCGGGCGTTTCCGAGATCACCGCGGAATTTTGTTGAAATCGATAATCCTCCCCTCTGCCCCGCGAGATGAAACTACTGAGATAACCGCGGATGATCCCGCCGAGGCTGATTTTTCCGAATCGCCCGAGTGCGCACGTCATACCGAGTGTGCGCCGTGTCCCGCGTTTCGCGCCACGGGGCCGGATAAATTCCGCCTGACGAATTCGGCGCGCGAATCCTCGCACGATTGCACAATTAACGGTGACTGGTGCCGCGCGGAATGGAAAGAGCTCGTTGACGAGACCGCGCCTGCCGCTGGCACGTACGTTTTAATTATTTCTTCAATTAATTAGAGCCGTCCCCTTCTCTCTTTCTCTCTCTCTCTCTCTCTCTCTCTCTCTCTCTCTCTCTCTCTCTCTCTCTCTCGCTCTCTCGCTCGCTTTGCGGCGAGCTCGTCCTGACTCTCGCGGGGATTTAACGAGAGACGACTGGCGCAGCATATTTCTTTTTATCCCGTGCCAACTTCGACGAGAGTACAAACTCGTCGGTATCGCCGTGGCAATAAAGCGAGAGAAAGACCAATAATATAAGTTCGCGATAATTTACGAGGACGAGCATCTCCCGTGGAGTAAACGCGGATTGTAGACCACTTTGTCGTAACTTCTCATCCTGTACTCTTTTTTTTTATTTTCCCGACTTGTATAAAGCTGATCGAGAAAACATTTTCTTGTTGATTCGTCGACTGTCTGTTTCGTAAGGCTAACAATTTAGAAAATGGTCCTTCCCTCTCGCTTCATTCGACAGAGTTACAAAATCCGGAAATACGTGATTTTTGCGAGCGTCTCTTAAATTAGATTCTGTGCTCTCGAAGACGTTCCGTTCTATCCATTTTTCTCCTCGCTCGTCGTTTCCGTTATCGATGTCCCGATACGATTTTCCCCGTTGTTGTTTTTCCTTTTCGCCGAGCGGATGCCCGGTCGGCGATGCCACGATATTGCGCTTCCAGCGCGCGACGCACACGTACGGCTCACCCACGTACGTGGGTACTCGCGGGCCGCCTTTTATTTCCTTTCGATGAAGCTAAAGGTGCACTTTTTACCGCGCTCGTCGAGCATTACGGTCTGTTTTGTCTCCTCCGCCCACCGTGGCTCGCGTACGCAGGTTCCTGCCGTGGGTAAACTTACGAAGATAAAATTACGTCTGCGCGGTCCTCTCTCTCTCTCCCTCTCTCTTTCCCTCTTTCGCTCTCCGCGTATTACATGCATGTAATGTTTACACGGACTCCGGTCCCGCGTACGCTGTAAGCTGCGCAAACTACATTTATACACGTCGGAAGGCGGGCGAGAACTCGGCAGGTACTTCTCTTTTAATCGTGCTTTTTCCACCCACTCTTCTCTGCAAGAGAAACCGGAGACGATTCTTCACAAACATCGCGAGAGGCTTTCGAAATTTAATTAAAAAATTCTTTAAATATTATAAGACATGTATAGATACGTATATACATTTTTTTATACATGTGTAATGTATGCGTAGAGATGTAGTTTTTACAACGTCTAACGACATACAGGTGTAATTTTAATCTAAATAACACTGATCGACAATAATTATTAGAATTTTTTCGTAAAAAAGAATTTATCTCGTTGATCTCTTGTCTAAATCGCAACGTGTTGATAAAGTTAGTTTGGCAGAAATACAGTTAGATCCGGTAATTCATGAAATAATCAAGACTTACGAGATATCCGTTATCTCAGCGTTGCATTCGCGAATCGCGCGTAATGAGAAGAACTCATTAACGCAAGGAATTGAGACGCGTGCTCGAAACAGCGTTAGCATGCTGTACGCGTACGCGTTTTAATCTCGCGAAGACGAGATTTATCGTCGGCGATCTAGTTTTACCGGGGGTACGATAAAACGATCGGATCTTCCGAGAAATCGCCGCGGTGCCCCGGCGCTGTTAACGAATCTCGCGCGATTGTTCCGAGATAAATCCTTCGACTCGAGGTCGCGGACGGCATCTACGAAATTGGAACGGGGAATGATTTATAATTAACCGCCATTCCCCGAGTAATAATTGCCTTTACGTCGTTAATTATCGCCCCGGGGGGGAGTAACATCGATTCGTTAACGAGGAATAATTTATTGCGCGGCGGACGCGTCGTTGCGGTGTTTTATAGCGATCACTCGGCGATTTCTTGCGTCGCGATTATTTCATTCCTCTTTTTTTTTTTTTTTAA
>VBVQ01000371.1:0-48212 GCA_011636635.1 Tetramorium simillimum | reverse complement strand
AGCCACGTGCGATGCATAGAGCACGGTCTAGCGCCCGCGTTTTCAAGTGAGATTCGCCGAGTAATATCGGACGACCTGTCGACGAGGGAACCGCGGAGCGAAGGAGAGTGTGCGTTCTACAAACAAATTAAGAGAGCAAACCCGGCAGCCATCGTTCCTCTCCGCGTTAAAGAGAAGGACGGGACAATATTTCCGGACTTGTTGGCATTCATTACAGCACGCTTTCGTAACCTCGTCATATCCTCTCTCGTCTCTCTCGCTGCACGTTTTGCCGTGCACGTGATGGACATTTTCGGCATCCTGCACGTTGCATGCAAAGTCCGTCTTTCGACCCAAGTATACGTAATATTCTCGAATTTTACCCGTCTTTCTCTTCCCCCGGTCTTATCTCTAATGACAGACTCTCTCTCTCTCTCTCTTTTTCGGCTAATACGAGATAATGTTTCCTCGGTCGAAACATACGAGTTTCTCTCTCAAAGAGCGAGCTCTCGGGGGAGGGAAAGAACGAAGCGCGAATGCGCTTTGTCGAACGCAGAAACTCCGGTCGAGTGATCATCGACATTGGTGAATCGGTGACCCAATTTTCCGGGGCGTACTGTTTGGAGTTTCACGCGCGTTGGCGAGGAAGGGACGATTGTGTGTGGGTTTTCTCGACGCGGATCGGCTGACAACAGAGCGCGGATAGGAGTTGACGGGAAGTCGGGCGAAGCGCGACGTGGAGGAAGGGTCGATTCCGTCGATGGCAAACCCTCGACGACACCCCGAGGGTTGGTCCCCCCCGCACGGCGAGCGGGGGAGGCGCCGCGCGTTGTCCCCGCGTTTTATGGCAAGTGAGTCACACCACCACCGCGCGATCGGGTTCTCTCCGTCCTCGTTCTCCCCCGCTTGTCGTTTTGATCGTACGACTGCTCCTTCGCGCAGCCAGGCCGGGTCTTTGCGCTTGCAGACTCGTTTATCGGCATTTCTCTCCCTCCACCTTCGCCTGTATGCCCCTTCATCCTCCGTATCTTTTTTCTTTTCTCTCTCTCTCTCTCTCTTTCTTCGCCGTGGTTGATTTTCTCCTACCGCGCAAAATACAGTCGGCGAATATCGGTTGCAGCATCCTGTAATGCAACGGATTTCCGTGAACGTGTAGTCGTAAACGTAAAATTCCGCCCGCCGTTGCTCCGCTGGAATAACGCGGCGGAATAAAAGGGGCGAGTGAACGTTGCTCGAGTCGAAACCGCACGTCCGTAGACGTTAAGTTTCGACTTCCGATATCTTTTCCCCGTTCTCTCCCTCGCCTTTATCCTAAGGATAGGATAGGATTCACCTCGCGAATAAACTTTCCGCGCGATATATTTTTTAAAGAATTATCGAGAGATGACGATTCTTTCTCGCGGAAGGAAATTGCGGAATAAAATTTTACCCGTTATAGAGAATAAATCTGAAAATTCGCGAAGTATAACAAAATAGAAAATACTGGCGGAAATACTCGACAAGCATCGATCGGGCGCGAGTATCAGGTAATAGTAATAACTATTCAAGTAGTTAGGCGTACGAAATATACGATTCATGAATGATTCGCGGCGATGCGACGAGATTTCGCCGGCGAACGTTCTCGTTATAATTCCGAGATTCCCTTGACTGCGACATGGCTGACGGAATAATAGATGCACCGGGCGATTTACCTGGCTGCCGAGACTCCCAGGCTTGTTTGCACGCGATGGAGCGCGTAAGCATAGCGGGAAATTTCTCCCGAAAGAAATACTGCGTGAGAGCGGCCGCTCTGTCGTCCGAATCGATACGTCTCGACTCCGTGCTCAGGGCTTTGAAAAAAGCGACGTTTACCGTCTACGATTTACGTTGCGCAAGAGGCGAAGACACTAATCGCAAATCTAAAGGAGATTACATATACAATATATATATGTATGTATACTTTTATTTTATAGCTTTACATTTACAGTTATACATAAGTTTGCTATTTCGGGCTGCGCGGACTTTCCGCTCGTCCCAAAATCCAGCTCTCCAGAAATGTCGAAAATTGCCCAACGCAAACGCGCGTTTCGTCGAAACCATCCCACGGCGGGTTTTTACACGCGGTCCACACTCGTAATTTCGTTGCGCGCGGCCAAGCTTGCGCGCTTGTCTCTCCCTCTCGCAGCCCCCCCCCCCTCCCGTTTATTTCGTTTCGGTTCGACTTGTCCGCGATAAATCCCAAAATCGTCCCGACCGGTTATCGTTATTTACGCCTTCCCTTCTTCCGACCGTCGGGTAGCACCGCCCCGCTGTTTCCCGTTTGGAAATTTTCCATCGATCCGTCGTCGATCGTCGTCTCGCGGACTGCGGATCACGTGATTTCGCGTGTAGTCTCCTACATTTCTGTTGTCGCACAGCTGGAGACTGATAAAATTGATACGATCTTTTTTCATAACGATTGATAATAATTGGATTAATAATGATACGACTGACAATCGAGGTACCTCAACAAAGCAGACAAGAGCAGCTTCCTTTTTCTGCGGGAATATCTTACTGCCGTGAATAATTCGTCAACTCGTCCAGTGAATAAAACATCCCTCCGAGAGAGGCGTCATCGGGAATAGAACGCAGAATGCGCATTTTAGGCGGGGCGGACCTTCGCGTTAAACGAATTATTTTCGGAGCCAATGCCGCCGCTGTAAATTTGATAAACCTCCGCGATCGATACGCCGATATCGCGCAGCCCGGCGACGTCAAGGTCCCGCGTCTCTCGTCGCTGTTGCGAATTATTAATACCAGTCGGATTCCGAAATCAACCGCATTATCGGCGATCGCGCCGCTAAAATTGACGGCCGTGACTTCCCAGCGGCGTGTGAGGAGTCGCCGGCTCCCCCGTCCTCTCCCCGTCCCTCCCCCTCGTCGTGGGATCGTATTTTTATCGGCGATCTCGGTGAGGTCCGACGACGTCCGGGGGATCCTCCGTCGGGACGGCGCGGCCCTTCCGCAATCGGAGTAACGTGATTTCTCGCTAATTACCGCGAAATCTAAACCTCTCGAAAGAGCGCTAACAAAGCGACAGGCGTTAAAAGGGGGAGATGAAGCGCGATGAGTTTGCTGGAGCGCGTGTGGAGGGCTCTCTTCCCGTTAAAAACCGACCTTTTTAACATCTCTTCTCCGCCCTTCCCCTCACGCTCCCCGCTCATCCTCTTCCATCTTCTTTTTCCTCCCTTTTGCCGCTCGCTTTTTCCTCGTTTCTTCTCTCTTTGTTTTTAATGGCGCTGCGGATGATATCCGACGAGGCGAGAGCTTGCCGTTTCGAAAGGGTAGATTATCCAAACTGACGGCATAAGGTCCTTTCATATGGACTTCGATGAGGGGCGGATTCGATGAAATAGAGCGAGACATTTACATTGTAATAGCAATATCATTTTCCGATGTGTGCACGCGGGTTCTCTCGAAACCGCCCTCACTCGCGCGGCCTCCAGGTGCGCTTCTTTTTTTTTATTATTGCGTTGGTATTACCTTACCTTACCGCATCTTCTGCATTGTTTAAATAACTCTTCCTATATACTCTATAATAAAAAAATATCTCGTTCCTCTTGCCTGGAATCTATCTATTTTCTTATTTTTGTATGTATTTATATCATAATTCCGTTTGAGAGATAGAATTTAATAAAGATAATAATCGGTCGTAACGTGGAGGATCTTAATTTGAAGGTCCTAAAAGACTCTTCGAATTCTTCGGACAGATGCCAAAGGGCGACGTAAAGTAATAGGGAACTAATTGGCGGAAATTCCCGTGGAATATGGGTGTGGAAAGTTTTTCTGCAAATGTCTCACGCCGGAACAATGATCTTGGTATCAACGTACAATCGGGTTCGAGAGGAAACATTTTAACACGGGAGAAATCTTGGCCATCATGCGGTAGCGACGGTTTCACATTTCTCAACAATGGACGCGCTTATTGGTCTGCCACGGTGCATTACATGCCAGCCTTTTTAAACGCGACCGTAAGAAAGACTCGCTTTCGCCGACGGGATGTTTGTCGAGTCGCGAAGCTGTATAATTTGAAAGAATAATGTATAACTCTTGGGATAGAGCTAGGAATCCGTTACATTTCTGACAATCTCGTAACAATTGGAACGCCAGCGACACAGAGGTGACATTTTCTGCAGTTTCTGTCTATTCGATATTTTTCATTTCCCTGATTTCTTTTTATCCCGACGCTTTGAGCTCTCTTTCTCCCTTTGCGCGCTGTTTCACGAGCCCTGATTAAAAAACGAAGGCGGAGAAGGGTGAATTCTCCGGATCGAAAAACGGGAAAGGGCTGTAACGAGATCACCGCGTCGGGGCACGAAATTGAGTTTTGATCCAATCGCATGTCATGGTCAACATCGACACAAGCGCGTGGGTGCCTTCAGAATTTTCTTCAAGACCCTGAGAGTTTTTTCGACAGCGTCCTTGTCTGATAATTTCAATTCGTAACTGTGATATATGAGGCGCGGCCTTCGATTTTTAACTCGTCACCGCGATTCTCTTCCGACATCCCGGAATATCTGATTCGCTCTTTTTCCGCTCTTATGTCCATTTCTACCAGTGCACATTAACTTTAATCTCGGTTTAACTTATTTTCTATCTTTTTTTTTTAGTCCTAAGAATTAGAAAAAGATGAAAAGTAAGTTAAACCAAGACTAAAGTTGATCTGCATTGGTAGAAATAGCCATTTGGCGTTCAACGTTTAACGAGATCGCAAAGTGCGTTGTCGCGGACGACTCCGATGTTTCGCGCGCGACGGACAGACGGTGCGAACGCGAAATTAAACAGGCCGTTAAATTCACTTTTCCCGCCGAACGGGCAAACACACCGACGTCGATGATAAACCACGCATTACAACGCCATCGTTTCCCACGTGATGGCATATTTATCGCGCTCTCTCTCTTTCTCCGAGCCTCGGAGCGCCGTTTAATTGCCGCCGTGCAAATACGCGACGCGCGTGCACTGTGTGCAATCGGCGCCCGGGTGTCCATTTATTTCGAGATAACGCTCGAATAAATTAATACGTCGCGATAGAAAATACGATTCGCATGCGCCGATTAATTATACATTACTCCCACGCGTACTTTCCTGTACCGTAATTATTTTAATAAGTATTCGAAATATATCAGCTCGGTTGTGAAAAATTGCTCTCTTAATCCGCCTTCCGTGAAGATTTAAAAAAGAGAGAACGGTACCTACGTGCGGGAGTTTAATCTTTGAGCATCGGGGCTAAATTTTAATTGGAAAGGACGATTTAATAAGAGCACGAGAGGCTTCTCGATAAAAATACTTGTAGTATTCTCTCCCGTCCGTTTCGACTCGCGTACAAACGGTTTCTTTACGAGACGTGCAAAAAGGCCATCCGCAAATAGAGAGAGAGAGAGAAAGAGATATGCGTGTACATTTAAAATAAACTCACGTGTCTGGTGTAAAACCGCAAATGCGGCGCCCGCGAACGGGACGGGGACGAGCGACACGCATCGCGGTGGATTAAGTTGCGTTCGTTCTTCGCGCGGCCAACGATATATGTACAGATAGACTAGAGTATTCCTTTTCTCCCATCGCTGCTTTTTTGCTTCACCTCTCGAACCGCGGCGCGGAATGCATTTATCCGCGCGTCACAGTGGCACTCGACACGCGGCCGGCGTCGCGCGATCCGCTCCGCTCGTAGACGAGGTGTTTCTCGCGACGTGAAATCTTTCGCTAGTGTTGATAAGAGAGTCCGCCAGAGTTGAGTAAAAGCGCGAAACTGTGAGAAATTTCAAATTAGTCCTAGACCTTGAGAATATATCCAGTTGTTACATTCGTCTCTGTCTACTCTCGTCTTACTGTGTTCTGAGCACTCTCGAGACTCCAAAGGCTCGAACGTTCTTTGATTAGAAATCCGATAGTCGCTTATTCCGCGTCGATACGCATGTCATACAGTCCGCGACTTGTCGTACGATACGCGGTATACAAAGTGAATCGAAAGTGAACGGTCGTCGGTGGCGCGTGCAAGTGGAGAGACGACAAGGAGGAGGAGGAGCGAGGGAGGATGCAGTCGCTTAAACTTTGGGAGACGAGAACTCTGGAGAGACTGTCCCGACACAGACGCGGACGGCGTCGAGTGTCACGATGGTACATACACGGACCCGCCCTAAGCTCGCGCTCGCTCTCTCTCTCTCTCTCTCTTACCGCCTGTCTGTCTATTAATAAACGCGAACGAATGATTCTGACGTTGCGTCTTACACGTGTACCTTTGAACGCCCCGCCGAGTGACGGGTCGTAAAGATCTTAGCTCCATCGATAGCGCCCGCCAGCATCTCTCTTCCGGATATTCTACAGTGTGTTTTGCGCGACCGTGCGTGCATCCTTCGGAAGAAGAAATAAAAAGTTGTATTAACGTGGGATCCGAGGAAGTCCGAGAGCGCGGGATGTGACTGCAGCGTTCTCAATTAAAGTTAACAGTCCGGTCGATGACTGGTTCGTTAGCGTAATCCGCGTGTCACGTGCGTCGCGGCGGAGCGCGGCGTAGTACTCGCTCGAGTGCAATGTCCGCGGGTATCGGTCGAAACTTCCGATGGAAGCTCTCGGTGCGTTACGGGACAGGCGTCCGCGGCCGCCGGAAGCAGGTCTGCGCCTACACGACGGCGCCTATACGTAATCCATTAATATCGCGCGCGATGGACGTCGCGCGATAATTAATGCGTGACGTTTAATTCGCGACGGTCCGTGCCTAAACCGGCGGCACCATTGTTTTCGACGAGATGAGAGGCAGAGACGAATACCCTGCCCTCAGAATCGGCCGTGATAGCCGCGCGCGTGCGCCCGAAACGCCGGAAGGGTGTCCGATACCCGCAGCTGTCCGTGGGAAAAATAAAACGGAAAAAACGGCCAATGGCTGGTCATCTGCGAGACGTGCGGGAGCTCGGAGCAGATTCGGTTCGATCGATTTTAACGATACTCGCGCGACACACAATCCTCCTAAAGACAATTTGGCAGTCGCATTTACGAGTCTCCGACAGTTGACATCCGGTAGATATTCTCTTTACGTCACTTATTATACCAAATCGGGATCCAGAGTCATCCGGATTGTATCGCAAATAATTGACAATCCCGCGATCTCCCGAATCGCGCGAATCACCGTCGTGCAGCCTCCGCGCGTCTGGAGCGCGCGGCGAAATCGCGCCGCGCGAAAGGACGAGGCCGGCTGGTTTAACGATTTTCCGGGGATATCTCCGCGGCGGCAGACGGCTGTAACTGATGCATCTTTAATGCTGTCCTGTCGACCTGGCTCGCCGGAGAATAGCGGCGGTCCGCCGTGCGACTCTCTCAAGCCGGCGTTGGTTCGCGTGACGCGCCCATCGCGCGAATCGCTTCTCCTCATCGAGCCGCGGCGTCGCCGTCGCGACCGATAATCAAGAGTGACGGGCCTGCTCTCGTCCTTCCAACCGGTTAGACAATTATTTGAGCATCGTAATGGACGGAGAGAAAGAGAGAGAGAGAGAGAGAGGAGCACGAACCAACCGTACGGAGATGATATGACAAGCGCCGGCGCCCCGTAGCCGTCCCTTTTAATTAAATGAATCTCGACGGTATCGTTAAAATGAGAGGACGCGTCTTAGAGCTCGCGGGATAGAGCGAGCGATCTTGTTGTAAATCCGTTTGCTGTGTACACGTCGGGCGAATCGTCATTGTCGTCCGGGCGCGGGGAAAAAGTCTCCGCGTTGATCTCATCTCCATAATGGATTATTAAATACTCCTCCTTCGGTATAAGCTATCGATAGGATTCGGAGCTCGTAGCTCCGGCCGGCGGACGCGCGCGCGCGCCTTTCTACTTTTAACTGTTTCGTGCCTCATCTTCCGCGTTGTGCCCCCGTCTGACGCATGAATTATTCACGAGATGAATTATTCATAGAAAGAGAGTACTTAGTCTTCATAATACACATTCCGCTTAATATGCGATACGACCGGCGATTTTATTATTTGCGATTTGCGTTAAGTGGTCGGGCGACTCTGCGACGGGCGGCACGAGAAATTTTCTCGCTGACGGATCCGCGTTTCGCTTTAAACGAAGCGCGGCATTCGCGATTTCGGGTTAAATCGTGCTTCTTCCGCGGACTCGCGCCTGTATACGCTTCGACAAAGCGTTCGACAATGCTTCGACTGGCGTCTCCCCTAACGGCGTCCTTTCGCCTTTCCTTGAATTTTCAGCCAGGATCTATTGACGGTGTGCCGGGAATTGAACCTCGAGAATTCGGTGGAGGAATTGATGAGGGAATTGGGTGCGGACGAGCACGGTCGCATTTCCTATCAAGAGTTCCTTAGGCGGCGTCTGGCTCTGCGACCGGAAATCGAGGCGCTCAGGGCCGGCAAACGGCGGAGCAGTCCACATCACACCCACACGCCGGAGTACCTGCCCACCAGCAGCGACAACAGCCTCGGTAAGAATCGTACAAATCGCTCGAATTTCCGCGACAGATCCCTCCCTCGTTTTTCGCTCGCGACGCGAAATTGCCCTTAGCTTTGGAACGGGAGTCTCGAATGACAAATATTTCATCCTTATTTGCCGATTCTAAAAATATGGACGATGCTCAACACGAAGAATCGTGGGACCGCGTTGCCGTCGGGCGATGTATCGCGATCTAGCGTATTACGTGTCGCGTGGAAATAGAGCGCGAGCCGTCCGCTCGAAATTGATGATTGATGGAACAATGAGTACGGGACGACCGCGGAAATACTGCAGCGGCATAATATCCCGATCGCATGGGTCGCATGCAACTGGATACGATGCGCGAGATCGATGAACGAATTGGAAACGACGACTTTTGGGATATTGCGCGTTGCCATGCGCGCTTCCGTTTCTCGCCGTTCTCGCTGTCAACCGTGAATCTTCATTGAACGACGAACCGTCCGTAAAAAGAAACAATTTGCGATTGTTAATTTTCTACTTTTTTTGCGCTATTATAAATAATTGGCAAAATAGAATACTTGCACGCGATTGTTTCCTTGAAATAATTCTCTCAGAGAATCTTTTGTTGAACTTGAATCGTTTACTCAAGATCTATCAAGTTGATGTCTTATAAGTTAGCGGAACAAAATGAGCAGAACCAATTCTAATTAGTATATTTATTTGTTGCTCATTTGTTGCTAAAAAGTTGCCAAAAAAAATTTGTTGCCCATTTAAATTTATTACTGGAATGTTATATGAATTTGTTGCTTCCAAAATATACAAGTTTCGATTTTGTTGCTTGCATGCTGAGAGGGTTTTTGCTATTTTTGCAACTCTTTTTACAAGCAACAAATTTTAAACTAACATATTTCGAGAGCAACAAATTAGCAACAAATTTTCATGATTTTGTTTTTACCTATTTGTTGCTGTATACATATTGTTCCGCTAACTTAATCTTCTAGCGGAACATCATTTTTTTAAAAAAATAGCAGAGCAACAAATTTTTTTTAGCAACTTTTTAGCAACAAATGAGTAACAAATAAATATACTAATTAGAATTGGTTCTGCTCATTTTGTTTCGCTAACTTATAAGACATATCAACCTTGGCACCTTGAAATACGAATTTTGAAAAAATTGATGTGATATTTGATTGTCTACAATTTATCCACGTTTGTCCATAAATAATTATTTTTTGTTCACTTTGTAAAAAAAATTTTATTATTAGCACTCCTAAAGGTTTTTTTTAATAATTACATATGGATTCCGATTGTCCAGCGTTTCTCTACATTCGCTAGATTTTTTCTCAACGAATGCCGTAACTAATACGTTACTCGTAATTTCTATTTCAGGAACTGTGTCGGGACGACATGAAAGTTGGGAGTTTGACAGCGGTGCCCGTGATTTGTCGCCGGAACCTCATAGTCTTCAGAAGCTAGTGGAGGCAGCCGCCGGCGGAACAGGAAATATGCTGGACCTCGCGAATAAGGTGAGTCACAACGATTTATCCTCGACAAAACGATTGCCGATATCTTCGGCACCGACTAGTTTCTCTCACGGTATTAGATCCGTTCGACGTTCCGTGCGCGAATCGCTCTCGCGTGATCGCTTGGCGAACATCTGTCTTACCGTTATAAACTCCTGATAAGACCTGTCACACCTATCATGTTCGCGTACATGCGTGTCGACAGGAAGATCCTGTAGACCTCACACTTCCTAAATTTTAGCGCTATCTAGCGGATTTGCATAATATATAATAATTAACGCGATTATTGAAGAAAGAAGAAAAAAAATTGCTGAAAGAATATCTTTCTTTCTATATTATTTGAAATAACCAAAGTTGGAAAGGATCGCGTTGAAAACTATCGACTGACGAAGCTCTGGAATACTTTTGCTTGTTAATGCAACATTCGCGCTGATGGAAAGTCAACGAGACGCGCAATTATCCAAGGCAAATTGTCTTTGCATGCCGATAATCCTCGGTTTTCCTGGGCGAAAGCACTCGCTCGCTTAACTCCTTCATCTCTCGCTGACCATGGCTCTCTATTATTTCCCTCTTCGTATCACGAGTTCGCGCTTGGGAATTTCTTTGTCAGCCGCAATTAACCACGATACCACCACCACTACCACTACTACCACCATCGAGGCGCGGTATGCCATGGTGGAAGATAGCAAGACGTGCAATTTCTGCATTCCCCTGCTTTTCCCCGTTCGCTCGTCGATCGCTCCGGTATCGAATTACGAGGTGTAGATTAACACTGCCAATATTTTATCGTTTACATAGCATCCTTCTTAATTTATCGCTGTAAAATATAATCAGTCGAAAAGACTTGAATTAGCTTGTATTAGCGAACAGTTAAATTACATATCAATGTTGAAAAAGAGGAGTGCCTCTTGATATCAAACAGATATCCGAGGTCGTAAAGCAATTAAAAGCGATAATATCTTAGATAAATGTTCACGTTGAAATTCGTGCCGTGTGAATTTGCGTAACGTGTAACATCTTTAAATTTTGTTCTCGCTCGAGTTGCTCGGACGACGAAATTCCCATCTCCCGGGGCGTTTCGGTTCCGCGGATGATTCGGTTTCGCGATCGCGCTCGTAACCGCGTGCTTCTCGCTCGTTTTAAGAGTCACGACAGCTGCAAAGGGAAAAGAGAAATAAAAGCGCCGACGAAATTCCGAGGTTATCGCGATTTCTCGCGAGAGCCTCCACTCCTGTGTTTCGAGGAACGAGAACGCAGGAGAACAGAAGGAGGATGGTTTCGTGGAAAGAAAAAACAAGCGCGCGCCGTTTACTGCCTATAAATAACCGTTATTACGCTCCGCATTACGGCATCGAAAAAAAAGCGAGAAGGCCGCAACAGCGAATTTTGACCGGTCGAGGAAGAGCGTCGCGCTCTACGCGGAAGAATTTATTAAGAGGATATAAAAAAAAACGATACACGTATACAAAATAATATCCTTTCTTTTATTACAGACGCGTAGGCCTCCTTTAGGCATAAATATCTCGGTGTAACGCCGCGCATTTGCGTTCTTAAGAGAAAGAGAAACGCCAAGAGCTAACTCAACCCCCGTCCGATATTTTTCCTTCCTTTTACCACCCTCGCCTACGAATGTACAGAAAAGCTTTCGCGCGTCGCGCTACGATCCTAGCGTCGACATAGGACGCCCGTTGCTCGGGAAAAGCGCAAATATGCCGCGTCTTTTAGGCCACCCGTTCGCCAAACGGCGGAGCCTGTTTCCTCGCAGAGACGCTATCCCACATGAAACACGAATTTCCATAGAAATGGAATGGAGAAGTTCTCTCGCGGAGAGAGAGAGAGAGGGGGGGGGCGTCGGGGTAAACATAACAGCAATGTTAATTCCCGTCGTTACTCCGGCACAGAAATTACTCGAGCTGCGTTACCGTGCAGCGAAATGATACGCTAACGCTAACGCGCGATCGAGATACTCATCGCGTGCAACATCCATTCGTGTAATCATGTATATTCATCGCCATAACTGTAGACAAATTGACATCATATTTCGTGAGAAAAATGGAAGTGTGTCTAAAGTTGAATCCGAACCAGAGGAGCGAGCTGAACTTTAACCTGTTACTAAGGCGGATTGTAATAAATCCCGCATTCCATAAACCTATAGCGTTATTTGCATAACTGCTCTGTGTCTAGTTCACAGTAGCTTCTGCCAGGGGAGAGAGTACAATATCATATTATATTATCATATTATTTTATATTATATCGTATTATATGTATAATATGTATAGCACCTGTCATCTAAAAAAGATTTATGTATAATACTGATGATTTTACGACTATACCGTGTGTGGTATACCGAGAATGCAATTAATATCCCCTAATTGTGACAAAGCGCTCGTAAAAGGGAAGAAGAAAGCGAGACGGCGTCGCGTAGCCGAGGCAGAGACAGATTGTTATCAGAGCGTGTAAAGACGGATGCGCCCTCCTGACGGCCCCATAAAAAAATGAAGCCGGATAGGTGATAGGCCGCGACGAGGTAATAAAGCCCGCAAATAAGATTCCGTAATTTCTCCGAACAAATGACCCGTTGCGAGCGATTCGCGCGCGTGATAACCCGGCGACGATCGGACGGCCGTTCCCGCTCCGTTCTCGAAAGACGGAAGAAATATCCTGACTGGGACGATGTTTTTCTAGGGCGGCCGATCGTTATTTTCCATCGCGACGCCCACATCCTTTCTCCCGAGGATATTTACTTCCGCCCTCTCGCCGTCGAGCCCCGAGAATTCCATACCTCCTCGTCGTCTTCCCTATGAATTCTCGTGATACGCTCGCGTGACGCAATAAACGGTACGTCGTGGTGATGATACCGTAAGACGCGCGTAAAATTGCGCCAACAGGTGCGCGAGACTGAAGGGAGGGAGGGGGAGGGGGGGAAAGGATCTCGAGAGGGATCGCGGAAAAATTCATCGACGGCGAGCGACGGAGACACGTGTTTCGTGTAAATTAACGAAGATCCCCTCGAGATGGAAGAAACGGAGCGACTTGTGCTCCCTGCAATCGCTTTAACGCAATCTAGTTATGCATACTGCTAATTCTTACGGCATGCACGAGAAGATGATAATGGCGGCCGTCTCCACGAGACTGTGAAAATAATCGCGTAACGGCCGCGCCGCGCGCAGGAAGCCACGCTCCTAATTATGCGAAGCGTCTTGCTTTCCATTCGAGCGGCGGCGTCTCGGATAACACGCTCCGTTTGGCGTGTCGACATTCATAATCGCGTAGCTCGCATAAGTGCGAACAACCCGGGAGTTATGTAGATCGGGAGATAAAATCGCCGACGGGGGTTTCCCGTTGCGAAACGCGAACGTGCCTGGCGAACGACGCGACGCGACGCCGCGCCGGGAACCTCTTCCCACCTGCCCGCCGGAAAAGAACGACCGCTTTTCATCGTCGTCCGACCTTCGCCCTTTTTCCGCTCCCTCCGCGGCGCGGAAGGCCGCGCCGCCGTCGCGTTAATCGAGAAATTAGCGGAGTTAATTAAGACGCCGCGCCCAGGCCGCGTCCCGCCCACATAATTACACTAATACAATCGCTCGGCGGTCCCGGCTCGGTCGTTCTCTCCCTTTTTCTCCCCGGCATTTTTTCGCCTCCCGGGGCCTCCCGTTTCGTCTCACGGTGACGTCGAGTGGCGAGGAATCGCGACGTTCGATCGCGCGGCGCATTCATTTCCACGTCATCCTCGTGCACGTCGTCCTCGGCGATTTTTTTCTTGTTTATCGCCGAGAAAACTGATGACTTACTGCAGCCGCGAAGATTAATGGTTTGTCGCGCGAGCGTAAGCGGTACCTGCGCGTTATTACGCGCGTAAGAGCGAGACGCGCGCCCGTATGATGCCGCAACGGGACGTTTTTCCGCGCGGGACGTACATCTTAACGAGTTAGACACGGGAGAAGTTGAAGGGAGGAGGAGCCGTTTGCGGTGATCCTAATAATTTCGTTTAAACGTCGCTATTCGGTTAACCGCTATAGCAATCTTCTCGCGGTGCCGTTAATAGTCACGTATCTTCTCTCCTCCCCCCTGTGATTATGTCAGCTGCGGGTTCTTCTTGTCGCCTCACCTTAAAGGGCATCCGTTCTCAGGACCTAATGGATTCGTTTTATCTTAACCGTTCTATCCCCCGAGTCTCGCCGGGCAAACAAAGCTCGCGCGGTTTTCCACTATCTCTCGGAGCAACGCGCGATCGATGTTCGTTTGCAAGTAATACGACGTTCATCGTAACGCTCCTAACGAAGAAGGCGCGATGGAAGGGAAGAGCGGAAAGAACAATTAATTGAGTAGACATGCAAAGTTCCGAAAAAAATGGCTGAAATTTGAAAAATGTGACAATGCCCTGAAAAATTATATATAAAATTGAAAAGGTGAAAATTGAAAACTAAGACAATATCCCGAAAGTCATAAACCTGAAATGTAAAAAGTTTTCAGAACATTATTGTCTTACTTCTTACATTACAACTGTTCGAGACATTGTCTTACAATTAGTTTTCGATTTTCGGAATATAACTTTTCAGGACTTTACATGTCCACCATTAATTGACGAATGGATAGCGACCAGCAGGTACATTCAATCAAAATGCAACCGACTGCATGAAAAATTAAATTGATCAAATTGTCGAAAGTCGCTTTTTATTTTTTATTACAAAATCGTCAAAAATCGCTTTTGTTTATTGACTGATCCGCGATCGAGCGCTTGAGATTAACCGAGATTCCGCGACGCTTAACGCGTTAACGGACAGGTCAGTGGGCTTTATCATCTTCCCTCTCCGCGGAACTTGCGGCGACTGCATTACCATGCCACCCACAACGGCACGGCGGGTATCGCGCATCGGCGAGAGCGCGGGGATAGAGATAACTGCAGGCCGCCGGAGCTTTCGGAGTACGACGAGCCGGCGGATCGGCAGCGCTCGGTGGCGGTCGGTCGCCCTCGGCCGGCGCCTCCTCAAACACCTTCGGGGTGTAAGAGCGTCGAACACGGTGGTTCGGTAGTCTGTCCGGTTCAGTCTGTCACCGAGCGTCTTGGCGTTCGCTCGTCGCCACCGCGTCGCTCGCGCCGATCCGCGATCGTTCCCGATTCGGTCCGCGATTTTCGCGAGCAGTGATCGTCGTCGATCGTCGTCGAAACTTGGAAAGATCCGATCGACCCGATTGAGGAGAGGAGACAGGGTGTGAGATCCGATCCCTTCACGTAGTCACCCCCCCGATCCGCGCGATCGGCGTCTCGCGATCCCACAACTCGCCGCGGGTGGTCGATCCAAGTACCCGCGATTCACGCGGGAGATCGGTGAACAATTTTGCCAGGGGAGACAGAAGCGTTAGGGCGAGATTCTGGGCCACGAGAACCGTAGCGTAGTTATGTTACGAGGGGCTGACCTCGTAAGAACAATCGATGCGAGGGCAATTACGGCGCTAACGCGAATCGGTACCGCGACGTAGTCGACGCGCTATCATTCTTCCCCACCGTTTTATAGATATACATATATATATACACGATAGTAAGGCATGTACACGCTTCCTCCGTCGCTTCTTTTCTCTCGCGATCGACCATGACTGAGCTCTTGTTATCGTACTTTTATAAAGCTCTCCGGCAGCTTTTCTTATTGTAGTCTTCTCTCTTCGTATAAATCGCTCGCGTCTCTCATCGCGCCGTTCTCCGCGCGATATATTTCAGGCTAGATTCCCTTCGCGCACCTTCACGTGGAATGTTTAAAGGGAAGGGAACAGGAAGCGCGTCGGGGAGCTTTTACGACGACCATAATCCCGCAGACGTAATCGTAACCCTTTCGCCGTCCCGCCGCGCGCGTTCGGAAGGACGAGATTTACGAGCGACCGGACGGCCGAGGCGGGTGGTGCCGTCGCGCCCGAGTTGAATAGTCACGTGTAGTCGAGTTCGCCCCGTTTAATTAGGTGATAGGAAATCACGATTAATGGCACCGGCGGCTAATGAAACGCGCGCGGGCGCACACCCAACAAACATTACTCGGCGACGATTTGCGTTAAGTAATTACCTACTTATTGCCGCACCGATCCCCCTGGAGTATCGTGACTCCGGGTAATCGATGTAAAAGTTAAGCTGGAATTTTCGACGATTATATCAAGCGCGATCTTATCGTCGAACAGGGCAAGTAGCATGACAAAATAGACGGGCGTGCTGCAAAGGGCGGTACACGAGAGCCGTGCTACTTTAAGGCCGTAACGATAATGCTCGCGATATATCTCTCGCGTGCGTAAACTTTGGCGTGACGCTGGCTCGATGCGTTCCGTTTGAGCGTTACTCGCTTTTTTTTTCTCTCTCTTTTCTTTTTCACGGTGCGCGAGCGACGCGTTAAAGGCCGCGCCGCGTCCCCCCGCCGGCGTAATTGAGACTGCGGCTCGTGGCGGCAAAAAGGGAACAACCGGCCCGCGACGGTTCACCTCGAGAATAAGCCTGTCACAGCTGCGGGCTGATGCATCGCCCGCGTCTCTCGCGTCCGCTTTTCCGCGCGCGTTTTCCCTCCTCGCGCGGGAGCTCGCCGGCTGGCGCGCCGCCAAAGGGCCGGACTCTCCGCGAGGAGTCCGAGGGGCAGGGCGGAACAATGCGATTCATTTAACTTCCATTAAATCCGCGCGGGTAGACGCGGTCGGTGCCGTCCAGTCCGCGCGTTTGTCCGACTAGAATAGGGCTCTCGACCGGCGGGACGAAAGAGAGAGAGAGAGAGAGAGAGAGAGGCCGGTTGCGCGTCGCGAAACTCCCCCGAAACGCTTCCTTCCTTCCTCTCCGTTCCCGTCATTATTCCCGCATCGATCAGCACTCTCGGGACGCACGCCGGCCGCTCTCAGGCGTCGTGCCACGTCGCGCGACGACCGAGATAGGCTCGTCGGAGTTCTAGCAGCTCGACATCTGGCGATCGGCAGTCGCCAGTGCGGAAGTGACGGGGCGATATAAACGAGACGTCTTTTAATATTGGATTACCGCGTATATTATTGCGCGTTATCGCGCGACACGTCGCCCGACGGAGGCGATAATTGCGCCTCTTCGCCGTATAGCGACTCCTTCTCGGGAGAGGACGAGTATCGCGGCCGTAGCGGGCGATAAAGCACGATTCGACGTACGTGCACGCGCATCGGGCGTACAGATCGTTAGATAGGCGGGCCCGTACGCTTGTTTTTACCGCACGTTGCCGGGCAATGTGTACGGTGACACATTTACGCCCGCGATGAGCGCGCTCTGTCGCGCGAGATCCGCCTCTTACGCGGTATAATGGCTCGATCCTTGCGGTTACGCATCGCCGATCCCCCGGTATCCAATCACCCCCGGTAATAAATTGCTCGTCGTAAACTCGCGTATCGGCGTACGTATTCGCCGTGGACGACGCGGTTCCGAGGCGGGAATTCCAGCGGTGGAAACCCAGCGAGAAAGAATCGTCGTAACTGATTACAGCTCCGACCTCGAAGGGAGGAGTATATGTTGCAGATAAACGGAAGTAAATTGTACGAGATGGTCGTGACAGCTTCCCCGGCGCGCTTTCCTCGCGTTTCCGACCCTTTTCGTCGTGCGATCGACTCCGTCCTTGTCCGAGATTGCTCGTTGCAGTTCCGCAAATTGCCTTCGTCGGGGCCACGTGGCCGACGCGCTCCGCGAATCCGTAATAGGTGCACCTTGACCCTGTCGACACTCGACGCTCACGTGGACGTGATTGCGTCCTCGCTTCCCATTAAATTGACCGCGCGTGCCGTTAATAAATCGGGCCGTAAACGCGACTCGTGCTGCGCAGACGTCACGAGATGGGATTTTTGGATCGCGCGCGCGCGTTTCTTTTCTCGGTAAAGTAAAACCGAACGTTGTCGGGACGGCGATTTCAGGGATCGGTAACGAGTTTAACAAACTAGTTTCCGTGCGAAGCGCCGTCCCTTCCGCGTTCCCCGTCCGCGAGAAAGAGAGAGGACGAAAAGAAAAGAGAGAGCTCTTTCCCTCTTCGTGCTCCTCTTCTTCTTGTTCCCTTTGAAAAAAGAAGCTACGGAGAGTGCACCACGGGAGAGACGGAAATTGAGAGATCCAATGAGACGGGCGGAGAAAGGAGAAAGCCCTTCTTCTCCTTAACTCTTTGATGGACTTTTTGCAGCCTGTGCCCTCGCCGTTCGGAAAAGAGGCTCCGCGGAGTCACGTCGAGCGGCGCGCAATTAAAGAAAGGCACTCGTTGAGTCCTCGCTCGAGAAAGGGCCACTTAAGCAATGTACGATAAGCGCGCGCCGGTGTACGCACACGGTGGCGTACGCCTCGTACATTTTAATCGATTACACTCGTTCCGCGGAAGAGCGTTAGCTAGTCTTGCTGGAAAAAAACGGGGAGAAAGAATAATTCGCGTTGCTTTCGTTGTAATCGCGACGCTTAACACTAAAACTACCGACACTTCGTGTATACCTATTTCTACCAATGACCGGTCTTAAAAAAAAAGTTATACTTTTTACAATTGAATGCAAATAATAGTCAATTTAGGCACTGTATTAAATAATAGATAAAACAATTTTTACAAAATGACAACACAAATTTATTTCCTTTTTTTTTTAACGGTCATTTGACCGGTTGTAGTCAGTTTAGTGTAAAATTCGGCGGGCGGATCGCGCGTTAATTATATCATTCGCCGCGCGTTCACTCGGAATTGCGGAGAAATTATTTTCACAGCCCAGCCGCTCTCGCGTGTATCGCCCCTTAATTGTGTGCACTTTTTGCGACGTTATTAATAAACGCATGCCGGCCGACTGGCGCGCGTTACTCGCCGGTACGGTGCTTAATTGCCGAACAGTCCCGCGGCGCGGTCGTCGGGTCGTCGTCCCGCGACACTCGCACACGGCGGATGAATTCGAGGTGCACCGCGACGTCACACGTACGCACGCACGCACGTACTCGAACACGCCGTGCACTAATTATTCATGTAATATGCATCCGTCGTCGCCCCTTTGCACAGCCCTTACGACCCGCGTGCATGAATCGCGCGACGATTACGCGCGCGTCTCGCCTCACCGCCCCTTGATTTCCGCGACGTTTCCACCCTCGTCGCGCTCTCGGCCCTCGCGACATCTCGGAATAAGAAGCGACATATGTCCCGTGAAAATACCTTCCTCCGCGGACTCGCATTTAACTTTATGTTCATCCCAGCTCAAACACTCTTCTTAATTTCGAGGAACTAAGCGTATGCGCCGTTCGCCATTCTGCATTTCAAATTAAATTGCCTTCTGTAGCCAGTTCTGTTACAACTCTAGCAGGTCGGTGCGTCCGCTGTGGGTCTGTTAAAACCGTATTCTATGCGCGCTCGCGTCCGCGATACCGTTGATCGCCCGCAATTAGCGTTCCGTCCAGCGCCGGTCGTCGCCGTCGCCGGTCCGCTCTCCTAAATTCGCGCGGTTCTCCCCGGCGCGGCGCCTCGAGTAATTAACTCGTTTAATTAACGGGACTGCGCGACTGATAAGAGCGGCGACTCCGCGACTCGTTTGCGCGCCTCGGAATTCCGGAATTTCAACGTCGCCGTTGCGCGACGATTTTTATTTCCGCGCGCCGCGCTGAGTTACGATAAGAACATGTCTGCCGCGGACACGTATCATCCGCACTCGTCTCTCCCTTATTCCTACAGAATCTCGATATTCAAATACTGGATAAAAAAAAATGTTCTCCCGTCCTGTCGGCCTGTCGCCGATCGAACGCATCGCCTTGTCATTATACGGTTATTTACCGTTATGTTTACACGACTGCACAAACTATCGACATGTTTTCTTCTCCCTTCCTCCTTCTCGAGTCTAAAATTCATTTTCACTCTAGTTGCTGCAAAGTTCATCGTCCGACTTAACGAGTACAAGGCAAGACATGCGCGATGCAAATCGCAATATCGAATTAACGTTCGGGAAGCTGGCTCATGTTTTTCGGGATATTGCACACCTTGCGGTTTCCATCGCGCGTAACGTGGGCCTGAATAGTTAAATAATAATTAAAGAGTTTCTAGACCAAGGAGATCCTAGCGGCTACTTAAGGCCGCGGCAAAACTCAATTACGCATAACGCTCCGTGAATCTTCGTGGGCGTCGCGAGGACAAACAAGCACCGTGGGCAGCGGATGATTTATTAAATTCTCGTTTCTCTCGTCGGCATTTTTTAACGAGACCATATATCCGACGCCCACACCTATCCGAGTTGCATATTTCATTTGCTTAGCGGCAGACATTTTTCGAATTCAACAGGTTTTTTTTTTAGCAACTAAACTGCGTTTTACCAGAGAGAAAAATATAATATCGATCAAGTTTCCCAAGGATTTCTGACGTGTGACGGCTGACGCGATTGATCCTAGGTGCAGCGTCGTTCACTTCATAAGCCGGGAACTCACTCGGGTTTAATGGGCTCGGGCGTGAAGAGGGAGTTAATCGAACCCGCGACGGTCCCGACATGGCGCGCTTCTTGCAGCCGGGATTAAGGGCGGAGTTTCCGTATCTACTTTAGACGGCTCCGCCGTCGTTAGCCCGAGCGTGCTCGTTATTTAGCCAGTTTTATCGCGTTCAGCCTCGCATCCAGCGCGCCGCGTAATCGCGATTCATCCACGCCGCTCGCGGAAAACGCGGCCCGCGGAGTTTATACCGATATGCAGATGTGTATGTACATTTTTGCGCCGCCTGCGGGAGATTTACGCCGCGCCGCGGCCGTCGATCGACGAGAAAGTTTCGAGCGAGGAGCGCGCAACGACGAAATTGGGTTGCCGAGCAAGAAGGGGTTGTTTTCGGGAAGTTTCCGCGTCCGCCCGTCGTCGCCTCCTCCCCCCGGAACCACCTTCGCGCACGAGGGCAGGAATGTTTTCTCGTTTGGCCCACTATCGCGCCGGGAGGATGTAACACAAACCGGTCACGTCGACGCGATGATCCTGTATACGAAAGGGGGGAAAAAAAGTTGGCATCGATCGCCCCGGCGCGCCCGCTGCAGAAATGCATTTCGCGCGGCCAGAGCGATGGATAAATCACATTTAAGCTTTAATGGCACGCGATGCGCCGAGCGTTTTAAATGCGCTGAATATTTTAGATATTTAGGGCGGGCCGGATGCTCGATCAGTTTACGCGGCAAATTTTAATCCCCGAAAAATAATCCAATCTGCGAAATGTCGTTTCACGGTTTCGCGGACCCGCTAATGAATAATTAACGAGCGTCGTCACGTCGAGCTCGTTAACCGTCTCGGGAAAAAAAAAAATTCGCAACGACGCCGAGTGGGAGTTTTCGATCGTCGAGAGCGTCGCGCTTAAAACTTCTCCACGAATTTATGTTCTGAAATGTTATTTTCTAATTGCTACGATTTTCTTTAAAGTCGCAACAAAAACTTACACGAGTATTTCAAATAAAAGACGACTCGAATTTGTTAATGGATCGATTTTGTGCTCTTTTAGCGATGATTACAATCGGCGAATTGGCCATTTGTTGCGCGATTGTGATTTCGGTCAAACGGCATTTCGAAAACAATGTATCGATTCGGACGCACAAATGCCGACTAACGTTGCTAGACCATGCGCAAAAGCCGCGTTGTGGACTAGGAGCGAGAGCGAGTACGAAAAATATATGTGGCGCGAGTCGAAAATAGAAGTCGATCAATACCATGTGCGAAATGCTTAGCATCGATGTAACCGCCGGTGCGATACCGAGAGTCATCCGCGATACTCACTCGACGTGATAAACGTAAAATCCTTCCTCCCCCCTACGCGCGCGCGCACAGTCACTTTATTCATAAATCTTTCCCTTTCTGTCCAAAAATATTTTATTCACGCGCATACGTTCGCGAGTATAGGATACACGTGCGGTACGGTTCGGCACAGCGCGTATCGCATTACACTTGGATCGGACGCCCGCATTAATCCGCATTAACTCGCGAAGCGACGCGCATCCAACGGCGCGCGGCGCCGTTACTCCATCGGCCTTCTCGCGGTCTCGACTTATCCCTCGGCCAAACAAAGCATATTCGTTAAACATTCATCGATCATTTCCTCCTTGTGTATCCAGCCAGTCAGCCGGGGCGAATTCCGCTGCAACTCGATCGCGCGCGTCGGGCATTACCGCAACATCCGGCTCCGACATCCACAGCCGCGCGATCTCGGATGGGCGGACCGGGCGGAAGGTAATAAGATCGAAAATAAATTAAACGAAACTCGAGAAGCGAGAGAGAGAGAGAGAGAGATAGAGAGAAGATAGCCGGCGGCGGCAGTGGCACCAGTCGATCGCGCGTGCGACGATCCGCGACGGTGTCTCGATCGCGATCGATCTGAGATTACATCGCGCGGAACGGCGAAAGAGATGCCTTCCTGAGGAGCGTTCCGGGTCGCCAGCAGCTCGCAGCTCTCGGAATTCAACGTGGCGGGTTTCGCGGTAGCCGTAAACAATGGCTCGGCGGAGCCGCGCTACTACGTGGATCACCTGCACCGGCAGCATGTGCAGCTGCAGCAACAGCAGCAGCAGCCTCAGCATCAGCAGCATCAACAATCGCGCTACCCGGTGCAGATGCTCTCCGGCCACGTGCCAACCTTGGCCGCGAAGGAGGCCATTCTCGAGCCGCCGCTGCGTCGCAATGACCTTGTCTACGTTCACTGCGCGACGGAGGACGAGGAGGTCGCCGAGGACGAGGAAGAAGAGTCCAGGGGGCTCACCAGGTCTAGGTCGTGGCTCTGCTGCCCCAATGATCGCCGACCCGATAAGACCGTGCCCATACAGGTCGAGGCCAATAAGGACATGCAAAATGTAGTAAGTTTTCCTGGACTGGCCTTAACCGATGTGGGTGAAGGGAAGACGCAAGGACGAGAAACGGGAGAAGCACGTATCTAGAAATAAATCTATCCTCTAACATAGTTGAAGGCGTCAGGAAATTAATATTCACGCAGAGGAAACCGATAGCTTGCCGTTCGTCAAACAAGTTTCGAAGAAGTGAAAATTTTTAGTAGAAATGTCAAAAAAAATCTCAAATTATTTTCAAAAGTTTTTCAAGGGAGGAAAGATAACTTGTTTCAATTTTGATCTCGTCCTCGACCGTACCGAGGATATGCATTATCATATCGCTTCTCGTATCTGTCGCGAGGACGCGTAGGATTTGGCGGCTGATTTATCGCGCGATGCCAACTTTTTCCATTCATACGATATGACGTCGCGTCTTGATATGCGCCGTCAGGAAAACCTGTCAACGAGTCGATACACGACGGGCAGAGGCAGGCAGGCATTGCTCTTTTCAGATCTCCACGGTGTTGCTGCCGAGCCTGCGCGCGACGATAAATCATCGCGCCGCCGCCGTCAGTCACACAAACGAAAACACAAAAGAACTTTTACTCGATAAATTGCACGTCAGTCATAATGAGAGAGCCGGCGCGGACAAATCCGACAGCGCTTTGCGTATTCGCGAATAATGAATTTCGCGAGTCTCTTTCGGGGATTGTCTTTGCGTATTAACACCCACTGGAAAAGTTTCGCACTGCGTTCTACATCGATCTCCCAATCGATGTTTAATCGAGATCCCAAAAGTTACCGCAAAGATTGAAACTATTTTATTCAATGCTAATAAATTATTTGTATTTTATATTTTTATAAAATTAAACAAGCTACGAAAATCTATGAAATATTATCGCAATTCAGACGAGCTCTTAAAATTCTTAGAGATCTGCTTGAGAAAGCTTTAAATGATAAAAAGAATATCTACGTACGATTTATGACGGTCGACTTTTCTAATTTATCACTCTGTACAATTTCACCTCGTAATACGAAAGCAGATTAAGCTTTTGTTTCGCACTTCCACGTGCTTCCAATATTTATGATGTGTTTCCTAGAGCATCGCACACACCCTGCTCTCATCGGTGTCTCCACGGACCCGGTGTCTCCGCGCGCACCCTCAGTTTTTTTTTTCCGACAAATTTTCTCTCGGGCTAATCTCACGATGGCTGACGGAAAACTTCCGTCGTTTCTTTCTCCCCGTAGGAAGCGTAACTTTTGCGAAAATTACTTCCGTATAATATCCGATAAAACGATTGGAGCTATCGCTAGCTGAAACGCAAAAAGATCCTTTTAAAGATATATGAACCGCGCCTGAAAAGTTGGATTACCGAAAGCAAGTTATTTCTACGTCTTCTGAAATGGCTCCCAGTGTTACTAATAGAACGTATCTCTATTTTATCTTCGCAGAGATAAAATTTTCGCCGAGATAAACTTGGTGCTGTATGTACTTTATATAAACGTTTTTCACCCCAAGATTAGACGCGATTTTTAACCCTTAATTGCGGACACTGGCGAATGTGGGATCAGGGACTTCTACTTTTGGATATGAAGAAAAAGTGAAATAAAATTAATTGCTCTCTCCACTCTGCATATGTATTTGCCGCTACAGTTTCTTGTATTTTTCATCATTAAATACGCACAGAAGTTCCACATTTGTTTCTCCAGAAAAAAACAATTGATCAAAATTATAACATAAATGGTAAAAGTCTAAAGACCCCGTATCCACGATTGAGGATTAAAATATGTAGTGCGTAAATGAAGAGAATATATAATCCAATTTTCACTTTCAAGGAGGAGAGGATCAAACGGGTCTTTGCGTTAAAGCATACGAACGGATACGAGTCTCCGCGAGTTGGCGATCGAACGGCGTAAATTGCGGTGGGAAAAAGGGCGCGGTGAGAAGCAATCGCGAAACCGCGGCGATTCCGTGCCACGATCGCGGAAACGATCGACGGCGATTGCACCACGTCGTACGGGGATCGCACCAAATTGCACGACGACAAGAGAGAGAGAGCTCTCGCTCAATGGTTTCCGTAATGGATCTTCGCTCACGCGTGGCTGGCAAAACACGCGCGAACCGTGAAACCAGCAGACGCCTACCGTTGCATTCCACCGTTGCGTTCCGTAGCGCGCACAATTGAGGCATTTGCCAGGTACATCGCGACCGCCAGCCGGGTCGCATACCGCCGTAAAGTTCAGCCGGAGGGGCCATATCGTTAACGTTTATGAGTTGGTTGACACCGACGAATATGCGGCTAAGTTTACACAACACCGTGCGCGCCAAGCCGATAGACGTCGACGCAATTTCGCAGTTGCTTATCGGATGCGCCTCCAGGATAATTTACGTCTGGAAAGCCAAGCGAGGGAAAAACCTCGGAGAAATCCAGAGGAAAAATATCGAGAGGGGCGAGAAATATACTAGAAGCCTGAAATCTTAAAACAATCAGAGGGAAAATTGTTTTTTGCGCAAGTAAACGCGTCTCGCGTTATTTTCTCACCGCGGGAATTAATTCGGTCATAATTTGTACGTTATTCGGATTAACGTTACGCTGGTTCGTCGCGCTGGTATCTCATTTAGATACCTTCCTAATAGTAATGTAATTACACAGGGTATACGTTTTATCATGTTATTGTGCCAGATTTAATTTTCTTCGAAAGGCAGCGCCCTACCAAAAGAGCACAAAGGGAGCACTTCGCCTGCGAAAGCGCAACAATCGCACGGTACGATCGTACCTCGGATCAGAAATAGCTTTGAAGCTCGTGCCGTATCAACGAGAAAAAGGTATCGCGCGCCGCAAGGCTCGGCGAATCGTGAAAATATCCAACGTCTTCCATTTTTCCTGGTCCTCCCTCTCCCCGCCTTGCTCTTTCTCCGCGTATCTTACCCACGCGCAGTACAAGACGTCGTCGTTTGTATGCAACTGGCTCTTTTGGCGATGTAGGTTAATGGTATATGGTCCACGGGGGTCTCTCCGTTGCACGGCGCCTCTCGCTTGTGCGTATTTCTTCTTTTTTTTTACACCACACGGAAAGTTACTCCGTAGAGGAACATCGTGTGCGATACTTTGCACGTTATCCGGCAGTCGGAACGTCCTTTTAAAAATAAACTTGAGTATTGCGTGATATTTTGAAATTTTACATTGAAATAGACTAGCAAATATGATTGATCGTCTTAACACTAGAAGTATCGAGCGATCATTTCTGACTGCTTACATTTTTTAAATTAATATCCTATTTCTTATGTAAAAGATAGGCTTCTGAAATTTTATCACTTTAGAATAAAGGAAATGATTGACGGAAAGTTGTAAAATTTCAGAATCCTATCTTTTACACAAGAAATGGGGTATTTAATCTAAAAAATGGAAACTGTCAAGAATGACCGGTACACCTCTAACGTGAAGACTTGCTGATCGAGAAGAAAAGTCATCAAATCTTATCTTCTTTTGATCCCAAGTAATTAGTTATTTTGCGCGTTTACGTATGTTGTGCTCCCGACGTTTCGCCAGCGAAAGAAAAGGAAAAGATGGAAATTATATCTAAATTAATTGCGAGCGGACGGTCCGACGTGCACGACGAAGGTGAGTTCGGTAATCGAATCTCTCGCTCGTGACCTTACTCGCCGATGAAACTGCAGACCGCCGCATGGCCGGTCGGCCGGCCTTGTAATTGAATCCTTGATTGCTTTTTGTTTGAATTACACTCCGGCCGTCGTGTCCCCCCCCTGTTTGCGCTGGGCCGACACACACGCGCTCGCGCACACCCCTGACCTTAACCCGACCAAGAGAGGATCCTCCTGAATGAAACATCGCGAAAATTGCGAAGCATACGGTACCTGTGCCAAACATTTCCTCGCGGGATCGGATTTGCATTTATGTGGCACCACAATAATCTTTCGACCTCAAGATTTTTTATTAATCACGAGAAGCGTGAAGATATAACATAATTGAGGACACAATGTAGATCTTTCTTCCGGTTCACGCGTTCAGGGGGACTTCGGGAGACATGATGGTACCGGATCCTTGCCGCAAGTGCCTTCGTTGCAATGAGGTGGTGCCATCACGCAGGACCTGCCGTCGGGACAAGGCGGTGCGTCCTTACAAGTTTTCCCTGGCAGGTGTATGTAATCTTCTTGCGCTTCGACCGTCGTCGAAAGTACAACGACAACGGCCATTAGCAGGGCAACAGTTAACTTCATTCTAGTTCAGCTTCGGTCACCTGGCGTGCGAGACATGAGATGTGATTTAACATTGAGCAGAGGATAACTATGCGAATAAAAATGTGATAAATGAAGAGTAAAATTGGAATCAATTGCAACCACGTAATAACAATTTTGAAAAAGAGACTGAATAGAGATTGAGGTAAAATGAAAAAAAAAATGTACAAAATATTTTCGCTTTCCAATATTGGAGCACGAAACGCGAGTTGCATTTGACGCATAATAAACAACTCTACGTAATGATAATTAAAACTGCCGAATTGATAATAATTCGAACTAGAGACTGACTCCTGATTTACAATGCAGATACGTTGAACTACATGTGCAGCGCGATTTTTGTTTCCGCGACTTTTGTAACGCGATAAAAAATAGACTATGGGCCCGTATTCATAGTCAGTTCTTATATTTAAGATCATCTTAAGTAAAGTCTTACATGGTTCTAAACCGATCACAGAGCATATTAGCATCTTAAGACGTTACTTAAGACGGTCTTAAAATAAGAACTGACTATGAATACGGGCCTACGTCCGAAATATTGCGACAAATGCATCATGATCAGCGGACATTTTTTGTTTTAAAAGCTACAAGAGATCAAGCTTTTATCTTGCGGATCTTCACAGATTATTTTCATGAAAATAATAACAAAACAAATAGTTGCACCGCTAATCATGATGCATTTGTCGCAATATTTCGGACATAGTCTATTTTTTGTCGCGCTACAAAAGTCTCGGAAACAAAAATCGCGCTGCAAATGTAGTTCAATGTCTCTGCATTGTAAATCAGGGGTTGAGATAAAAATCGAAGTGAAGTGAAAAAAATTATGCAAAACTGTTTGTTAATGATCGCGATAGAATTTCTTTCGTTCGTCAAGCGTCTCGTTACCTGAGCTCTTCGCGTAAGTCGAAATCCACACAAAGTCGAGGTGTTACCAACGATGTTTCAGAAATGAATGTTTGCGTTACCGCGCGATGACGTGTTTTTATGTTTTGCGTCCTGCCCCTACCTCTTCACGAATTGCTCAGCGATTACCGGTAATGTTCGATGTTTCGTAACGTCTGACACAGCTGGTGAAGGACACAATGCATTTGTATTTAAACAGCTTTTTTTTCTACGCACTTCCTGTGTAAGAAGAAATCGCGATTGTCCGCGGGAAGCGGACGGACCCACGACGTGCCCTGATCTGCGTTAATGATACGTTTAATTTCCTCTACAATAGCCGAGAGATTTAGCTCGATTTGCGGTAATAATTGCTCGGCAAAATTACATAACCAAATGCGTATTAGATAACAGAACTAACTCAGCGTGTAACATCTGCGTTAAACGTCTACGTATTATTTTAATCTATTATCTTTTTACGACAATAACGCATCTATTTACGATAAGAAAATTACACTTAATTCGTCAGACATCATGCGAGTTTACAAATTTATATAGTTCACCGTTTGAATTTTGAAAGTCTGAGTGAATATTATTTCCAAGAGATATAAATTGATTTTTTACATTATCTCAAGTCTGAGTTTTTACACGAATTATTTATCGGTTGTATAAAATGACGTGCAGAGCTCGTTGTAAGAAAAGGATCTCGGAATTTTCATCTAAAAATTCTACGTATAACCATATATAATTCTGTCTATAATCATAATATAATATAATATAATAATAATGTAATTAGTGATATAATAATTATGATAAAATCTCTCTTAGCTGCCAGAACTCGCGTAAAAAAAGAAACGAATTTCCTTTCGCAGCTTCACGCGGCCGCGCTCTCCTCCCTGCGGACCGAGGTGGCCGAGCTGAACTCGCGGCTGGTGGCGGCTACTCGCGCGCGGGAGACAACCGAGGCCGCGCTGATGCGGGCGGAGGTCCAGGCGGCCCGCGCCGAGCAACGAGCGGAACAGCAGGCAGCGCGACATGAGGAGCGGCTCACCGAGTTGCATTCCGTCATCGCCGAGCTTGGCAGACAGCTGGAGCGGCATCGCGCCACCGTAATTGCCGAGGAAGACGAGTCTGGTAAGGGTCCGGTCCGGTCCATCCCGCTTCGGTATACGAACGGCACGGCAGAGCGTCGCGATTCCGCGTACCGATTTCCGCTCCGCGGCGAACGAGCGAGAGGAGGGGAGCCTCGGAGAAGAACCCTCGAGTGCCACGGCCAATTCCCCGGCGGGCAATCAGCGAATCTCTCCAGACTCCGACAATAACAATAGTAATAGCTCTCCCGGCGGCGCGCGCTCTCGATTCCTCCCGGTTCTCCCCTTCTCGATACCGAGAAGAGCGATCTCTCTGGGGCTCGCGACGCGCATACCACCGCGTCGCGTGCACTGTCGCGGGAGACGATCGTTTATTTCGATAAATAACCGGGACTGATGGAGTAGATACATTTCTGCGAATCGTGAAGGCGAAGTACCGAATGTATTAATCGTCGGTAACCGATCTGAGGAGATGGTCTTAATGATACGCAGAAGTCGAGACGAGCAGGGACGCCGAGGGTTCCATCACCAACCCGGTGGAGGAGAGCGAGGGCGGCGGGGACATCCAGGGAGATGGCGATCGTACTCTGGGGGACGCCGACTCTAGCTGCTGCGAGGACGAGAATCGACCGGCAGAGGTAAGAGAAACTTTAAAGGACCTCTTGAAATTTCATTTGTTTAACGTAACATATCTAGTTTTTGGAAGATATATTTTACATTTAATGTGTTTCTTTAAAAAAAAAACGCATTGTTATTTTTTATACAGAATGATAGAGAACAGCTGGGCAGTCCGGCCGCGTTGCCGACTCCTGAACCAACGCAACAAGCGGCATCGTGCCAGAGCGTCGCCGTCGCGACGTTACAGGAAGAGATCACGGCGTTGCGGGCGGAGATTACGAGTCTGCAGGCGCAGCTTGTTCATTTCAAGAGTCAGAGTCAAAGTGGCAATCAGAGACAAACGGCGAGCAGCGACTCGCCACGTCGGGAATTCAGAGTGAGTAGCAATCTCCGGAAATCGGTCTCTCATGAAAGACAAAACTGATATTTTAATAAAAAGATTAATATTAATAAAGACAATTGAAAGAATGATAAAAGATATAAACCGAGAAACAAAGAGATGTTAATAAAACGCAATAACTCCTCATTTAACGTCCCTCGTTTCATCTTTTGACGACTCGTCTCTTCTCTCCGCAGACAAGAGGCAACACCAGCTCGCCGGAACCTTTGACAGCGCCGTGCTCGCCGCTCTTGCCACCGCTGCAGACACCTCCAACAAAGAGCGTGACGAGAGAGGAACCGCCAGTCCTCAAAATGGCTGAGAGGGTGAGATTGAGAAGGACGGACGAGAGGCACATTACCGGTCCGGACATCACTAATCTTGGGGTATGAATACAAATTACACCTCATTCTTTTTTCTAATTTTGTGACAAAAACACGTAATTGTATTCCACCATATTTCAGGTGTGCTCGACGATGGTCGCCGAACATCTCGTGTCGGATCTCTTGGAGCAGTCCAACCTGCAGGAGTTGAATGGCTCTGAAAAGCAGTTCGAGGTCGAGACGGAGCGGTTGAACAGCAGACTCGAGCACGCGCGGGCGAACAATGCGGTTCTCGCGCTCACGTTGCACGAGAGCAAGGCACAATGCGATAGGTACGTTCGTCAAGGCGGTACGACCGACACGCGTGAAATTATCTTTTTTTTTCTTCGTTTACAGGTTGAGCTTATTAGTCGGCAAGTACGAATCGAATGCGACGGCGTTGCGACTCGCACTTTCGTACAGTGACCGCGCAATCGAGGCTTATGATGTTCTAGTCGCTCTGCTGGAGAGCGAAATCGCGCTCTCCACCGAGAGGAACGGTGTGACGATCGATAACAGAAGGGCGGCCGAAAACGTTGCGTATCACGTGCTAAATAGATTAGAGAACGACTGTACCAATACGCTAGGCGCTCCGTGGGAAGACAGCATGGTCTTGTCGGACGAGTAGGTATTCTACGTCATGCGTAGTGTTCGCGATTTTTGTTAAGAATGCCTTCTCGACAGGTCGGAAATAACGTGGAGCGTGGAGGATGAGCAGCGACTTAGGAGACACATTAGTAGGTTGAAGGGAGAACGTACGATGGTCAGATCGACGGCAGTCGAACTGGAGAGCGTACACGCGGAACCCTTGAACTCGAAGAACACCATCTCTCTGGCGGAGGCCAGAAAACTCGACCTGGAAACTGCCGTGCTCATGCAGGTCAGTATCTAGTTAAGTTAAAAATTCGAGAATCTTAGAATTTGAAATTAATGAAAATTTAATATTCGTTAAAAATTTTCACAAGTTTAATATTTTTATAGGAATTAATGGCTATGCGAGAAGACAAGGCTGAGTTACGCGCTAGGGTGTTCCTTCTGGAGAAGGAACGCGCTACGATAGAACTGAAATTGAATGCACGTGACACGCAAATCACGGCGCAACACGCTACCATACAGCATCTTCAGGGCCAGCTGAGCGACGCAGAGGCCATGCTCGCGATGGCGACAAACAAGGTATGTTTTTCAATCAATATTTTTCAGTTGTTCTTTTTCTGCGGCTTGGCTAATTGAAAGGATGCATTTTAGGATCGAGGTTTAAGCGACAACGAGAGCGAGGGAATGGAATCCGAGCTGATCGAGGCGCTAGGCAGGGAGGCGAGACTGAAGGAACGCCTGCAGGAATTGATCTCAACCTTGGACGAAGTCAACAAGAATTCCGAACTCAGGCATCAGCAGTCTGCCGAGCTCGTCAACGACTTGAAGAGAGCCAACGGGTGCGTGTCACGGAAAATTCACTCGCCATACTCTCGTATATATTGGGAATAAAGATAAAATTTTCCCCTCAGAGCACTAGTTCAGACTCTGGAAAAGTCTAAGAAGAAATATCAGTCGAGGCTAAAGAAGCTGGAGCAACAGATGCTGGGAATGGTAGAGAGACACGCTGCACAGGTATGATTAAGTATAGATAAAATATATCAACCACTCGTTCATTCATAAGAAACAGTAATAATTTATTAAACTAGATACATGCTTCCGTGCGTACTATTTCTTCTGTAGCTCTTCCCGCCTCTCCTTTAATCTCTGTTCGACTAGATCCTCCAGATCGCTGAGCGGTTCGTAGATCTTGTGAACACACTGTGCACCAGTCAGCATTGTAACCAGTGCTGCTGCACAGAACACAATGTACCGTGTCATAGAAACGTTAGCCGGCATCGCGCGATAGGAAGTCAGCGCAAAAGAATTGCCTTTAGGCCTGTTCTTGCTTCAGTCTTTCCTCCACCAGCTCCTCTACCCTTCGGCGCTTGTAGGTCTTGTAAAAGTTAACCTCTCCTACTTGCCAGTGGATCATAGAGAATTCCAAGGTGGCCCCGAGGATGAAGAACAGCGGCAGCAGTCGATACTCGCCGAGCCTTTTTCCTGGCAGGTTCTTGAGTAACCTCTTTAGCTTTGGACTGTACATTGAAACATTAAAACAGCCAAATTTCGTTCGCCGTACCACGCGGACGTTCTAGCCGACTGTCGCCATATTGAATTTTACTTATGATACATGCGCAGATGATTCTCACATATATGTATATTAGATATATATACTCAATTCAACATTTTTACAGCTAAGAAGCGAGAATTTTATATCAAACTAAACATTCCTTTATTTCATTCATTTTCATTCATTTTTCTACACTTTGCTATAATCTTTCTGTAATATAAAACTTCCCTTCTTTTGTCTACTTAATTTTGTTTACCTAAAAAACTTGTCCTATCGCTTGTTATCCTGGCATTGATATATTTTAACAAATATCAGATCGTATTCGATGTATATCGCATTATTTTTTAATTGCAGGTGAAAACACTGAAGCAACGAATAGCCTTATTAGAGGAAGAGTCCATGGGCTATAAGGGAAGCATGGCACTACAGTCTCAAAGTTCTGGCGCCAGCGAAACATCCTTATGACAATTGAGTGATTAAACGGCAAAAATAACGTACGATGCAAGCTTAATAATCCAATAATTACCTTAAATGTCTAGCCTGTCATCGCGAGAAAACATGACGAAACGCAAAGTGGAGATCGAAACTCTCTCACATACACATATACACACACACTCACACTCACATACACTCACACACACACGCGTATTTTTTTACACCGAATAGTCGAAAGTAAAGACGCTTAGCTATTCGCTTTGTAATTATATCGTGGTATATACCGCTGCTGTCCTAACGAGGAAAAAAAAGAACCGATTCAGCTAGGCCTATGCAATGTGTGCAATTGTGTCGATACACGAACGCAAGCCTATAAAACAGACCCCTCAGCACGTCAGTAAATTACAGACAATTAATTTAGTAGTGTATCGCGCTATCGATAATCGCCATGTACATATGTATATTGTAAAAGCATAAACCACAAGTGTGATATGTGTAAACTATAATGAAATAAACTGTGCTTTATTATAGATATCCACCCCACAATGTGTCCGCAAATACTTGATGGATACAAATCCATTACGTCTCTGTATAAATTAGTTAATTTTATTATTTACATACATAAGATTTAGATCTATATAAGATAATGTGGCACTAAACGTCCTGAATCTCCTGCTGTTGTATCTGTAACGCCATGGTTTCCGTGGCGTTATTCTCCGGCACGTCAGGCCCTTCTTCCGCCGGTACGTCATTGATTTCCACCGCCTCTTTGCTCATCATGATTTTCTGCATCTCTTCCTCCAAGTGCACGCAAGCCTGCTCGATCTCATAATTTTTGGACACCAAACCGACCCACTGTGCCTCGAGCGCTCTCAGTTTGTCACCTCCTTGAGTCTGCATTGACTTTCTCTGCCAGTTGACCTCCTGAATCTTCTTCCTCAGTGTCTGCAGCTGCTTCTGAGCCTGACTCAGCAGCTGAACCAGTACTTCTAAATAGGATTTCCACGCTTCGCAACCGTAATCCATCATCAACTCTAAATTGCAGATTCTAAAATTGTACACAAGCGTAAAAGATAATGTAAAAATCAGATATGACAGCTGGTGAAATCTTCATTCACCTAGTGGCCTGATGCTCCAACTGCGCACTGCTATTCTCTACACTCTCGTTCCACGCAGCTAAATCGTTCAGCTTGCCGGATGGAGGTGGTGGCAACTCGTAACGCTTCATGCTGAGCACTTCCATTGGCAGGCGATTCTGCATCCTCTCGAACTCGTGCTTCATTACCTCTGTCTCGAAGGTAGTTATGCACAGAGGCTGCAGATGCTCCAGATAATTTTTCGTCGGTCTGTAACGTCGTGTTTCTTCTTCCACCATCGCCAAAGCCTGAAATACAACAAATATTTTGTAACTTAAAAGAAATATGCAAGGACTTTTCTCAATCTAATACCTTCAATGTATAACCTATCAGAATAACCTCTTATCAAGAATAATCTATTCTGTTAGATTAATTTTTGTAGTTTAAAATTATTATTTATATTACTATTAAAGTTTATATTACTACTGTTTTTTTTTTAATCTTTGTAATATGCTTTGTACCAAAGAGATGTATCTTGTAAACTTTCAAAAAGTAAATAAATATAAATGAATGTAGGTGTTACCGCTTCCCGCACGCCCGGTTCATCGTATCCTTGATCGATATACGGAAGTGCATCAACAATTACTTCTCCAGCCATAATATTAAAATAAAATATTAATATCTGCTAATTTTTCAATGTTGAAAAACAAACCGGCTGCCGTTCCTTAAAGGCCGTTCTACATTACCGCAAGTGTCTAATATCAGAGAGAAACCTGAGAGCGGCCATCTCGGCCTTTTTCGTGGGACCGATTGTTGGCCTAGCCGCCGCGCCAAACGTGGATGTAGAATTACGTGGCCACGTTCACTGTCGATAAATCGCTTCCTGCAAAAAGTGGATGTAGCATGGATATACACCATGCACGGAAGCGATTTATCGACAGTGAATGTGGCCACGTAGTTCTACATTAACGTTTGGCGCGGCGGCTAGGCCAACGATCGGTCCCACGAAAAAGGCCGGGATGGCCGCTCTTCAGGTTTCGCAGGTTTCTGTCCGGTTGTAGTGTTTATCAAGAATCGTAAAACGTTATGTTATCTGTAGGTTTCGATACATTTTTCCTAAGTAGAGAAAGCTACAACTAATTCGAGATCTCTACAGAAACAATTCGAAAGATTTCACTATTATATCTGCGGCTGCAATATCAGCTACGCGCTTCGAGGAGCTTCCCAAGCCAACTTTCTTCGTTCGGTCTTCCACGGTTTTTATCGTAGACGCGGTGGACGTTTATGTCTTTTACGCTAGATGATCATATTTTTCCCATCGATATGACGGACACAGAGATTTAAGCTCCAGGCAGTCAAATTACTCTCGGTGATAATTTTCCTATAACGTACAATTATCAGGTTAGTCGACAATTTTCCTATTATTTGCATTTAGATTTTAATTTATAAATAAATTAGAATAAATTTCTTTTCTCGCATGAAAGTGATATAATTTTCTTTTTGTTAAATTTGTTAAATTGATCGATGTTGAATGATCTTTGGTGTAGAGGCAAGAATATCAGGGCACAATCATGGCTATGCATACCGTACCACCGAAACGAAAAGAAATCTACAAGTATGAGGCGCCATGGCCATTGTACAGCATGAACTGGTCGGTGAGACCTGACAAAAGGTTTCGTCTAGCCCTGGGAAGCTTCGTGGAGGAGTATAACAATAAGGTACAAATTGTTTCACTGGACGAAGAAACGTCTGAGTTCAGTGCTAAGAGCACATTCGACCATCCCTATCCTACTACAAAAATTATGTGGATACCGGACAGCAAAGGTAATCATTTATTTACATATTTTCAATCATTTCAATTTGCACGAATCAAATCAATAAGTAAATGATATCTATCAGGTCAGTTTCCCGATCTTCTCGCTACGTCCGGTGATTATCTGAGGGTGTGGCGTGCCGCTGAGCCCGAGACTCGCTTGGAGTGTGTCCTGAACAATAATAAGAACTCGGATTTCTGCGCGCCGCTCACATCCTTTGACTGGAACGAAGTGGATCCAAATTTAATAGGAACTTCTAGTATTGATACAACGTGCACTATTTGGGGGCTGGAGACAGGGCAGGTGTTGGGTAGAGTAAACATGGTCACCGGCCACGTCAAGACACAGCTGATCGCACACGATAAGGAAGTATACGATATCGCATTCAGCCGTGCCGGAGGTGGCCGCGACATGTTCGCCTCCGTCGGCGCCGACGGATCTGTTCGAATGTTCGATCTGCGACACTTGGAGCATTCAACGATAATATATGAGGATCCGCAGCACACGCCGTTGTTACGACTAGCGTGGAACAAGCAAGATCCCAATTATCTCGCTACTGTGGCGATGGACGCGTGTGAAGTTATCATTTTGGATGTTCGTGTGCCGTGCACGCCAGTCGCAAGATTGAACAATCACAGGTCAGTATAAAACGGTTTAATATCAACGAACTATTTGCAGTTATAATTTTCATAGATATAGTTCAATGTTATATTGCATTTATTATTTTTTAAAGAATTTCTTGGATTACGTGCTTTTCTTTTGATTACAGAGCCAGCGTTAATGGAATAGCCTGGGCCCCGCATTCGTCCTGTCACATTTGCACCGCCGGCGATGATCATCAAGCTTTAATCTGGGATATACAACAAATGCCAAGAGCAATAGAAGATCCTATACTGGCTTATACTGCTGCAGAAGGCGAAGTTAATCAGATTCAATGGGGCGCCACGCAGCCTGATTGGATAGCCATTTGTTACAATAAAGCGGCCGAGATTCTTCGAGTATAAATGACTTCTCTATCGAAACGCGTTCACTTTATTTCGAAATATTCGAATAAAAGCTACTGGCATGCCCATAGGAAAGATGGATACCATTTGAGTAAGGAAGCTAATTTTTTAATTCTTTTTTTAAGAAGAGAAGATACAAAAGATTCGCAAAAACATTTTCTTTTAGACATAAAAGAAGTATACTGTTAAATGTTATCAAAATAATTTTTTAAATAGGTTTTGAGATATAAGTATAAAAGGATGTTCCCTTCATTTGATTTTTTTTACTGATGTAAGACTGATTATTAAACATGTTCTGATAAACGCATAAACTCTCATAAAGGGATTTTTTATTTTTCTGATCCAACCTATTTTAATTTCAGTAATAAACATGCTAGACATTGTAATAAAATTATCTCAGACTGTTGACTTGATATTTTATTAAAATTATATGCTTCAACATTAAAATTGGCAAGGAACTTTGATAAATATTTGTGGTATCCATAATGAACAATAATCGCGATCCTGACTGGAATCTCTTCTTTTTTTTTTTAATCATTTACGTAAAAGACATGTATCTTCTCCTGGAAACAAGAATTATAAAACATTCATTTGATGCGTTTCACAATTGTATATATGTTTATAGAAGTATTATAAACTTAATAGAATGTTAAGAATCATTTCTCAAGATTATGGATACTTAAATTAATATTAATACGTAATTAATTAGGCGTCAATCATTATAAATCATCATCTTTAAACTATATACAGGCAAGAAAACAATTCTATTATTATAGCAGTTAGATTGGATCATTAGAATGTATTAATTAATTCATAGAATGTAATCATGCGATTACAATTTTTAGTATGTAATGTACAGATTTTTACATAAATGTAAATTTTTTATATATGAAAATATATATTATACAATGAAATTATAGATATATGCTAGGTACTCAATGATTATATTGTCATTGATAGGAATATTAAGCTCGCAATTTAATTTATACCATCTATCATATAATATTCATTGACAATTTAGGATGTATTACAGAAAAAGTATTCGATTAGAGTTGATATTTATGGGAAGGTATATCAATAAGACTAAAAATTATAAAAAAGATTACATACTCATATATTGTTATATGAGATATCGTATAATTTACAAGTGTTAAGTGAACAGAATGCAGTTATTTACAGTAATGAGTGTGTATACGAGTGTGTAATTCACTCAATATAAAATGATTCATTCCTTCATTTTCATCTATATCAATATTACTGCTACATTTATATCTATATGATCTTTTTTAGTGTGCAATCTCAATAAATATTATTAACTCTGATACAGAGTACATACATTTTTATTGCATCCAATGTAATAACAATGATCTTAAAATTGTGAAGTAATTCAATATAAAATGTTATTGGAAAAATTTTAAGTATTTTTTATTAAACAAGCCACGATTTTCCATCGCAGACAGGATGCTTTGATCTAATTGTTAATACATTTTTAATGCAAAAGTGTAATTGTCCTTGCGCCAATATGATGAAAGAAATACGTTGTGGCAAGAATATTCATGCCTTAAAAAGCTTATAAAATATACGTATAAAAATATTTTATGTCTATCCCAAATCATACAAATATAAATGAATCGATATATTTTCGTACTAGATATACTATTTACATAAAAGCATCGACCACTTCGTGTCGATGAATAAATTATCCACTCAATCTCTAGACATTCTCACAAATTACATGCACGCGTTTCGCACTACTTTCAGCAATAATTTATATACAGCACTACCAACAAATTATAAGCAGATCATATTTGTGAGAAATGTTAAAAGTGGTATTTTACCTTCGCCTCAGCTTGATTCTCTTCCAACTCGGCTAAACTGGCACTGAAGACAAGTCACAGCGTGACTTGTATCATGCAAATAATGTCTATTACAATGTTCTGAATGCTTACTCTATTTTAATACATAGAGTAAGTTCAGAGTACAAGGTACACTTACATACCTCGGTAACCTTTGAGGTTTAAAAATTCAAGGCAGCTGCACTGAAAGACTCGTTATACAGTCTAACTTGTTACAAGTAACTTTAATGGCAGGAAAAATCACATCTTGCACCACCAGGTCTGAATATTTCGGTGCATCTGGACTTCCGTTACTAGTGTACGAGACACGTACAATAGTACTAATGTACTATTACTAAAAGCTCTTTTCAAAATTATTTTCTAGACTTTGTGTTCTTTTTGAAGAATTTTGTTGAGCTCACGAACTAACGCTCATATAAATTTTATGTCTAGAAAAACTAATTGTTCTTACAAAGCACATAATTTGCTCGCTATATAATAGAGATGGAGTACCGTGCACGCCATAGTGAGCATATTTCCCATGGCGATGCACACATGCACTCGACGGAACGCTCGGTGGATCTTCAAGTAATGCGTACAGTTCTTGAGTGGTCCTGGATTGTGACGGCCTATCTCGTTGCCGACGCCCGCCGCGCGTTCAAAGTTGTTTTTCTGCACAATCAGCTGGAGAAGCGGAGGAGTCAAGTACAGGCGTATCAGCAGCTCCAAGAAAAAAGCTCCGGACATTGCACCAACCTGCGACATGACACAAGTTTCATTTTTACTTCTCTGAGATTTTTTTATTAAATTTATTTAAGATTAAATGTGAAAATATTAAATTGCAAAGAAAATCAAATTACATATCTCACTTTTTTTAGTATCAAATACGACAAACTTTTTATCTACATACCTGAACAGCAATTTCAGCGTCCCATGTATGCGTCGGATGATGCTTGACAAATATAAGAAGCGTGATGAGACTTAAACATGCGTTAATTGTAAAATATCTTGGAAATAGGACACGCTGCACCTCACCGAACGCATGCCGCGGCAGTGCAAAGTATAAAGATAAACCTGTAATAAAATCACATATTATTTCAAAGTCAATTTAAATCACGAAAAAAATTTTAATCAATTAGAGAACGAAGTAAATTAAGAGATCACTTCGTTCCCATATATTGTTTCATTTGAGTTTATATTCAGTAATTAATTAAACACATAGATACATACCTGATACGAAAGTCATCCAAATTTGGGCACCAAAATGTATGACAAAGGATGCGAGATAAATGAAGGACATCATTCTTGAGTAAGGATGACTAGAGACTTGTACCCTTCCTTTGATTGGAAAGAGGACCGACGTAACAAATAAAACAGCGGCGATCGTGATTACATGTGCGGGTTGCGTCGTGTAAAAGAGGATCCTGCAAACAGACAATTACACAGTTTTAATAAATCTTAATCTCCTGATTGTGGAGACAATTTTATGGGGACCATTATATCAATTGAAAGAAATTGTAAATTGATTAAGGAAGACAGATATAAATTTCTATCGCTATACAATTTAGATTAGACTCGATAGACGTCAGATCTCTTCTCTCTTCTCATAAACTGTTATCGCCGACGGAAAATTCACTGATAAACGTACGTAATGTAATTTTTGCGAGATACGCACGATATCGTCATGTGAGCAAACTGCCGTATTAGGTAATTGGTTGAGTTATATCTTGAACTATGGATTCATGTGGACTTAATGACACGGTCGCGATATCAACGACCGGTTCAATTTTCATCACGTGCATAACTCTCCGTTAAGTAATCTCCGCGACGCGTCTCACTTAGCGCTGATTTATGCGTGACATGACGTCAAAGTCGAATAAATTCAACGAGAGTGAAGACGCCTGGGAATGCTTTATTTCTTCATTGCCAATATAAGCGATCATGATTGACACATGTGTAGACACATCTGCATCTTGTCCTAGATCGAACTAAAAAATTTCACATGGTAAAACATTGCATCATACATTATCTTCTACTGTAATTGTTATATCTATCTATATCTATTATCATTGATTTGATGTGACGCAAGATAACTGCATAAAAAGATAGAGGACTACTTCAAGAACGTTACACGAGTGCGAGATATATGGCGAAAGAATATAATTATCATTTATATTCTGTTTCGTGATGCGAATGTTAAAAGGACAACGTGAGAAGCTGGAGGATTCGTTATTAAATTTCATCAGGCGCTTCCTGCTGGGACCAGACGTACATGCTGCCTGAGGCATGTTAAAAACGAAAAAGAAATAATTCCTGTATGTACATGTCACATGAGCATGCACGCACGTGCGTGAATCTTTTCTCGAATTTCTCCGAAGTGTCTGGCACATGAAAAATGGTCCTGGTCGAACAGCCTGAGGTGCCGTCCTGTTGCAACAAATCGAGAACGTGCGTTTTCGATAAACTCGAGTTCTTTATATTTAATTTAATTTATAAAAAGCGAAATACATAAGTATTCAAATTAATTTCATTTCATTTTGTACAATTTGCACGCGACGTAATTGTCTCCTCGCGAGAATTAACACGTGACTTAATCCAGGTACAAGTTCCAGGTAAAGCACGATAAGGCACGAAATTATCGTTTGTGACGGTCTTAATCGTCTCTGTTTGTTCGTCTCGATCGCACAACAAACAAATAATTACGTGTCTATATTCTAAACGGCACGTGGCTCTTACTTTTACTCCCGTCGATCCAACGATCGACGGGGAGCACTTGCGAAATTTTCAGGCGCAAGTACGCAGGGAACTCGATAATGCCACGCGTCGATGTATAAATAAATTTGTATAATCTTTGTCGACGTACAGTTTGCGTAATATCGCGTTTAATATCGCGGGCAGCAAATGCGAGAAAAAAATTATTCTTTCATTAAGAAGATATAAAGCCGCCGTGAACCAACGGGGGCGTGTTTCATCCTTGGACTAATTTCACACGCATTTGCAAATAAAATCATAAGAGGCAAATGCCACGAAAAAAAAGAGAGAAATTTATCCTGGCAACAAGCGGCAACTTGCTCTCGATTGACCCGATAAGAAAACATCTGTGACAATATGGCGCGCGTGGTCACATTGATCGCCGATCTCCTTGAAGCGTCGATTAATCACCGCGAGGTCAGCCGAGAAGTCATCGGCACGGACGACTCCGCGGTGTTTTCCCGCGAATCTCTCGTGCAGCTGTCTCTGCGAGATTACAAAATCAAAATTTCGACACGGGCGGGTGCACGCGAGGCGAAAATTTTTGCTCACCGAGCACTTTGCGTCACGTCTACTCCGGCGGAGAGACACCAACGCTTTTGTTTCTCCGGTTTCACCATTTTTACATCGGTCGTGATAAGCACTTAGATATACGTTCTCGAAATATACGTTTCAGACGTCTCGACGATACCGAGATTTGATTGGCGATTAGTAGGATTTATTTGCGCAGGTTGCGCGAAAATTTGCAACACATTGCAATGTGTATTCAGTATATCTTGCAATCTTTCATAGAGTTTGATAATTCCATTTTTTGTCATTCCTCTCCTCGCAGCAGAATCGTTAGAAAAATCCCAGATAATTTTAGCTACGTAGACAATATCTTACTCTTTGTCTCTCTTTTTTTATTTTAGGTAAATGCGTATTTGCTATTTTCGTTGTTGTACATACACATTCGCGATGGATATGTTCGATTTTTCGCTTCTCATTCGTTTAGTGGCTTCTTTCTATTTTTCTGATTTCTCTCAATTTTTAACTTCGCCGATGAGAGGGAAGGAAGAAGCTCTTTTAAAATGCTTTCCGTTCTCAGAGGATCCGCGAAAGGGAGAGTCGAGGGTCAGGTCCGGATGCACGGCCGTAATTCGCCGTGCTGGACGCACCTATGCGTGTGAAAGTATTCACGTGTAGGTGCACCAAGCCGAGCTTGGCATTATCAAGTGGCACCGGGAGGAAACGTGCGAGAAGGCACGCACGACCGGCCGCCGCTCAGATCGCGGCCGCATACGATCTGCAAAATCAGTCCTCTCTGATTTTATTAATGACGTGAAGCGATACGCGCGAATCTCTATTGCACGCGTCCGGTCTCTCCGTTTTATCGCCGTTAAACATCGTTGCTTTAAGCTCAAAGTATAATTTTTTACTCTAAACAAATCGCAGTTACCAAGTGCCTGATTTCCCTGTGTAGGTAAATATAATGTATATTAAATTAATTTCAATGTAACGCAACAAATTGAAGAAACGTCTAAAATACGAAGAAAAGAAAAATTAAAAATCACTAATTATTGAAAATTTACCAGACTGAGAATATTGAAATAGAAAATTATAATTAAAGATTTAATAAATAAATGCATTATAGATGAGTAAGAAAGCAAATGATGGATAAATGATGGACCACCTGAGTAGTTTGCATAAAAAAAGAATAAAAATGGTGAGTACCCCATGACGTGTTTCCTAATGGAAACACCGGCTGCGCGGCATAACGGAACATTGCAAAACGAACAAAATCATGTAGTCAAGCTTCATTTGTGGACTCTTTGAAGATGTGAAGGATGTGTTCCAATTTGGCGAGTCGCCAGCCAAACAACGTGGCAAGTAAAACGCATATTAGACATGTCTTTTGGCAAAAATTCTCTTGAACTCATTTGCTCGTTGATTAGAACAGAGTTTTTATAAAAAAAAAATCCTTGAGATTTGCGGTCGTGTGTCACCGGTTAATCGAATAACCGATTATTACTAACCGATAATTATCAAACCGTTAATTAGGCCCGCGTAGAAACGAGGAGAGTAAAGAGAAATTCTGACACGGTTTCATTTTAACAGTGATTCATGCCTACACGATATCCATCGTGTCGAGTATCCTCGTATTACGATAATACAAAATTTATGATGCATCGCGAAATATGTATGAATGCGCGAATGTAATGACGCAATCTCCCTTCTCTGATTGGCGTGCAATCATTAAAGAAGCGCCAGCGTAATAATTTCGCGGGGGTAATTATTAGGGACGATTAAACAATTTTGAGAATGCATTTTCGAGGGGCTCGTATAATCGATCAGCGGCCCGGTCGACCGTTTAATAACGAACGTTCCCGGACAAGATACTCCCCACGCCTTTGTGTCACGAACGAGTTTCTGCGGTCGCCCGAGGCGCCCCAGAGTCTGTAATTATATCTTTTTTATTGGAGTCGTGTTGCCAGGCCCGAGAGAGAATGCATACGTATGCGGTTCCAGGGCGCGAGAGAGGAAGTCCATTATCTCTCATTATGCTTGTGCAAACAAGAATTACCGACGCCTCGCGCGCGAAAAGTGCATGCATTACATATATTGCTGAAAAAGATGATAATTTGCGATATAACCATTAACATAATGAAACGCTCGGCAAGAAAGTCAATCTGTTACTAAGTTGCTTTTGGACAGCTGTTACTCAGCAGAAATCGTATAACTGCGTCCTTGCGCCAAATTATCCTTGTAATAAAATATAATTTAGAATGGCAATGGGAGCAAGAGCCTGGTCCATTAAGAATATCCATTCGAAATATCATCCGAAATATATATCGGTCCAGTCTGCATCCATTCTTATAAAACAAAAAACTTATTAAATATGACGTATGTATATAAAGAAACAATTCTATATTCATTATAGATGCAGGATATAAAAACTCATACCTGTAACATATAAATATCCTAAGAGAATACGGAACACGACGAAAAAAGGAGATTGATGAATGATTGATGGAGAATGATTGAAAAAAACTCGAGTTTACGTGCGTCCTTTGCAAGGCTGTATTATTCCATTCATTTATCTCTATCTTCCGAGAGAACGTACGATTGCGCGGACGCAGTCATCGGCCTGCGCTCTCTGCACGAGACACGCCGTAGACACATAATTAGTACTTGAGCGGCTAATTACGGATGCCTAGTGTTAACATCCGGGATAATTGCGACGATCGACAGGTAGATTTATACTCGGTCACACAGTCCCCCTCCATCGCACACGGAACTCAATTAATCAACAAAAAAATAATAAAGCCTGCAAACATGGAATTATTGGAGCATTAAGTTATTAATGCGTTTATCTTTCTGTCGAATTAAGCGGATCTGTAAAATTTTTCCATTTCTTTAAAACACGGCGTTGAAACTCAGACTGTTCTAAAAATATCTAGGAAACGCAAAGATGATCTCGGAAAAAACCATTTATTCATGAGACATTGGCGAACATTTCTGACGAAAATAATGCGTCACATTATTTTTAGATCTTATTTGCAACATTATTTTTAGATCTTTTCTATAAAAACAGAAAAACCTCTAATCACAAATTTTTATTTTTATAAAAATGCATATAAGAATATAAAAAATTGAAACAATTATAATAGCTTCTTATAGAATGTCAAGATTAATTTGATTTCTTTTCAAAAGATATGTCTAGTCTCGTCAGTTATAAATAAAGAACATGTTGAGTGACAGATGTTCGATCTTATTATCGATAACGAAACTTTTTTACGCGTAAACCGATTGCTGTTGTAACTCGGAAATAGACCAAAGACGACCGTCGACGTAAGACAGATAAGTCATGCGAATGAAAAAGAGGTATACGCGTGATAAGTGCGTCATATGTTCGCAAAAGATTTTATCGCGAAAATACGGAAGATTTTCAACGGAAACAGATTACACGTCATCAGTCTCGACTTGCATCAGTCCTTGATTGGTGTTTTAAGAGTTACCTGAAATTCTACTTAAAAAACGATTAAGCGATTAAAAACGTCTGAAATATATGCGTACACGTACTGCATCAGTAATGAGTAATTGAATAATTTTCAGTATTCTAGCGTCGATAATCTATTTCGATAAAATTAAAACAACAAATATCGTGCTGCGTTATCACTAGACAACCAGAAGCCATTATCAGCCTTTCAATATCAAAATTATCATATTCACATCAAATTATATTTTATCATAAACCTTATCATATTCTTTATTAAAATGTGCACCAATACCAGTGATTAATAGAGCAGTGATAGCGTAAATAACTGCCAATTCTTGAAAGCTAATTTTCGTATCTGTTTTATAGAGAAAATACTTAAGGATCGGACTCCTTCTCTCTTCTATTGCGGCTTCTGTAAACAAACTTAAGATCTATTCTCCATTATCTCACTTCTAAAATGTATCTAGGAATTCGTAGAACTGATCTTCTGCGTAGAGATAATCGTGAAAAAGAATTAATTAATAGGAAGCGCAGCTTGTGCTCCAATTTTACTCTGAATCGCGATGAACTTTTGCTCTTTGAGATACGCGTTAGACGATTTTTTATCATAAAAATTGTACACATCGCTATGATTACTCATAAAAATTTGAAATTAATGTCATAGCTTCACAGTTGCCATTATGCAGCCTTCCACAAAACATTGAAGCAAATATTACTTAGAAAGAGAATGTGCCCAAGGAAATATATAAAGATTCCTTCAATGTGTTGCGTTACGTTACACATACTGTCCGCGTTCGGTATGCGCTTCGAGTAACAAGTAATGTGATAAAGAGCACGAAGGCAGCTTTCGTGAAACAATTTCAATTTGCAAGAATGTTACATACGCGAAGATTACACTGCGTATACTGAATTCTTGCAAATCGTGCAAGACCATACACAAGGTAATAAAATTTTTGTCGAATTTTCCGAAAATAGGCCTAGTAAGATGTACGTAGGTCTCGTAGCTTCAAAGACACGTACATCTGCGAATGATATAAATACACAAGCCTTTCGCCTGTGAAATTAGCAAGCAATGATCTACCGTAGAAAGCTATGTCCGCGTGTACACGAGATCCTCGCGGGCACAAGGACCTCAGGAACGCAAACTCCAGGAACTCACGTGCGCCTAGCTGACCCCGACTAGAACCCAGACTTGTCGTCGCCGAGACCTGTGATAGAAGAAAGCGAAGCAGAACAGATGAGACGAGAGCCAAAGAGACCTGACTGACGAGAGCTTCGTCTTCGTACAAAATCACCTTTCTCCAGGTAAATTTCTACGCTGAAAATCGCACAGTGGAGGGACCGTTCATACTTACTTGTACGCCTTGGTGCGGCGCACGACCTCGTAGTACGTGGACACCTTCTTCAGCAGCAGACTGTAGTGCGTGGTGCTGGTGACCAGGACGTCGTCGGCCAGATCAGGCAGGTAGAGCGCGTTCTCCGCCTGCGCTCGCCGACGTTGAAGCTCCTCCTTCTGCAGCATCTCCTCGTAGAGCTTCATGTACTTCTCCTTGGCACGGGACGTCTTGCTGGACGTCTTGCTCGACTGCTTCGAACTGGTGACCGGCGCGATCGGCTCGCTCGTCTCGTTACCCAACAACGTACGAACACACATAGCTGCTTCGCTGTTGATTTGCCTGCGGTATCGTTGAGTTTTTCTCGGCTATCTCTCGACCTCTGCTGGTCCTCGAATGGAGAACGCGAGTCGGAAGACGATTGATCTTCAAGTATGTACCGGGCCGATTAGATCTCCTTACACCTGGCGTGCGTCCGACAATCTCGGTCTCGTGGCGAGAACTGAACGTGACGACCGGCTGTCCTCGCGAGGGTGGTTGCCGGTGACGTTGAACCGTGCGTCACGCGACGTCGTGCGCGGCAGAGAGAGAAAGCAGAAGGAGAAAAATTCGACGCCCGCTCTGTCTTTCGTCCGCCGTAGAGTGCGCTACGCTGGCTACGCTCCCGATAACGCTTCACACTTTTATGTTATTCCCTCCATTCTCTTCCCCCTCGATGCGGTCTGAGAAACGGAAGGGTTAGCGCGAACGAATTCCTTTTCGTGGAAGAGGAAGAAAGTCTAAACAGGTCCTCGTTTGGAAACCTCGTTCCCCCAAAATTCCGAAACCGAATCCTGAGAAATTTACTGAATATTAATTTGTGACAGTTCGTTTTTGTTGTATATATTATAGTAATATACAATAATATGATACTAAATAACATTATATTAGAAATATTTTTAGTTTTAGTTTAATATTTTTTATCACTACATAACTCTGTATGTGTACGAGTGCAATACGCGCATATTGTTTTGATCCAAAATAAATCTAGGAATATATATTTATATATTTATTAAACTTACCTCTTTATTTAAAAGAATAGTTAAGTAAAATAGTAAAAATATTAAAAAATACAATACGTATTTCGATATCTTAAAAAAAGATCTAGAAGAGACAATTCAAAGTAAATTGCTTTCTTTACAAACGTAGATTAAAGTTAATCTGCATTGATAAAAATAAATATCATTTCATTAAAACTTTGACGGTAAGTAACTTATCAAATCATAACTTTAATTATAGCCATTTCGCAATTCCTATTGACATTTACCCTCATTTTCTGTAAGTAATGAAATTTAAAGACAATAAATATAATAAAACTCTATTCAGTGTGTTATATGTAAAATATTTGGATTCGACGATTTAAAAAGGAATAAAATCATTAGGAATTAGGATTCATTAGGAATAACAATTAAGTGTGACATTTTGATATAATTAAATCCCGGAATATAAGTCAATCATGTTTAATTCCAAGATTAAACACTTTTTCTCCCTTCATTTCAGAAAGTCCTCTTATATATAAAATCTTTTTGATACACATCTGATATATATATATA